>CAUYLG010019769.1:0-52389 GCA_963573385.1 Cacajao melanocephalus
ACTTATATGAAATATTGGTTGACTGTTTCTTTGTTATTTTCCTCCCTTATTGCTTCCTGTTTCTGTTGTTAAGCACAATTATCGGCATAAAAGAGATTTTTAATACCTATTCCTAGATTGTATTCCAGCCTGGGCAATAGAGCAAGAATTCTGTTCTCTCTCCCCCTTTTTCTTTCTTCTTCTTTCCCTCTTTCTTTCTTAATTTCTCACATTTAAAAAAAAATAATGACATCAAGACTGGGTTTCAAGTTGATGACACAGAAAACCTGGCCAGGAGACCCTTGGCCAATTCTGTGAGGCAGGCTAGTGGGGCTGGCAGAGCACTTTTTGGTCATTTGCAATGTCTCGATGATTCCTTTAAATCTAGATACACTCATTTGACAACTGATACTATGACAGCATGGTACAGCAAAGTTTAATTCAATCTGTTTATTCAGAGTAATCTATATGTTATGTCAAGAGAAGAGAACCAAAGCAAGAGATCCTCCACATTCTTTATATCCTTTATCATTGTGGCAATCTTTGCATGTTTGCTGGTGTGTGTGTGTGTTGTTCTGTTTTCATCTTGTTTGGTGTTTTTGAGACAGGATCTGGCTCTATCACCCAGGCTGGAGTGCAGAGGCTCCAATCTCGGCTCGCTGCAAATTCCTCCTCTCCTGCTCAAGCCATCCTCCCAACTCAGCCTGCTGAGTAGCTGGGACTACAGGGACTACAGGTGCATGCCATGACTAATTTTTGTATATTTTGTAGAGATGGGGTTCACCATGTTGGCCAGACTGGTCTCAAACTCCTGAGCTCAAGAAATCCACCTGCTTTGGCCTCCCAAATTGCTGGGTTTACAGGCATAAGCCACCATGCCTGGCCCACTGTTTTGTATTATCACCTCCTAGAGGAAGACATGGATCCTAATAATAAGAAAAACTAGTGATTATCACTTCCAATCATCTGGGATATAAAATCAAGAGATAGGCTTAATATAATTCCTATCAAAACTTCAGTCAGATTTTTGTAGACATAAATAAGGTTATTCTAAAATGTGTGTGGAAAGACACAGAACCCAAAATAGCTAAAACAAATTTGAAAAAAAATAAAATGTGAGGAATCACTCTACCCAATGTTAAGGTTTTCTTTGTTGGGAGTCCCCAAGACCATCTCCAGGTTAGATGATTTGCCAGGAGGACTCCCAGAGTCAGCATACACTCATACTCATGGCTATGATGTATTACAGCATAATCATACAAAGCAAACTTAGCAAAGGGAAAAGGTGCATTGGGCAAAATTTAGAAAAAGGCAGGCACAAGTTTCCAAGAGTCCTTTCCTACCGGAGTCATAGGACATACTTACTTCCTCCAGCAATTATTTCTGATAACACATATGAAGCGTTGTCTCCCAGGGACTGTCTGATAAGACTCAGTCTTTCAGGAATTTTACTCGGGGCTGGTGTCACAGGCACACTCTACATACAAAAATTCCAGACTCCCAGAAGGAAAGTAGGTATTCACCATAATCATTATTGTTCGCACAAACGGTTTAGGCACAGTGAGTCACTATTATCAGTTAGGAAATTATAGAAACCTTCTTGATTAGCCACACTAATCAAGACAGTGTGGTAGAGGTAGAAGGACAGACACATAAATCAATGGAACAGAATAGAGAACCCAGAAATGAACCCACACAAATATGACCAAGTGATTTTTAACAATGATACAAAGACAATCCAACAAAGTAAGTATAGTTTTTTTCAACAAATGGTATCAGAACAATTGGACATATATACAGAAAAACATAAACCACAACCTAAACCTAACACCTAACGCAAATATTAAAATGAGTCTTGGACTTATGTTTAAAAGATGATATTATAAAGATTTTTGAAAATGCAGGAAAAAATATTTGGGACAAAAGACTACAGAAAGAGTTCTTAGGCCAAAAAAAAAAAAAGCTCAACATCACTGATGAATTGAAAACCACAATTCAAAACCACAGTGAGATACTATCTAACACCAGTCAGAATGGCTATTACTAAAAAGTCAAAGAATAACAGGTGCTGGTGAGGTTGTGGGAGAAAAGGAATGCTTATACACTATTGGTGGGAGTATAAATTAGTTCATCCATTGTGGAAGACAGTGTGGAAATTCTTTCAAAGACCTAGAAACAGAAATTCCACTGGATCCAGCAATCCCATTATTGGGTATATGCCCAAAGAAATATAAATCGTTCTATTATAAAGATCCATGCACTCACATGTTCATTGCAGCACTATGCACAATAGCAAAGACTTGGAAACAACCTAAATAGCCACCAATGGCTGACCAGATAAAGAATGTGGTACATATACATCATGGAATAGTATGCAGCTATAAAAAAGATCGAGATCATGTCCTTTGTTAAGGATAATGGAGACCATTATCCCTAGCAAACCAATGAAGGAACAGAAACCAAATAGTGCATGTTATCACTTATCAGTGAGAGCTAAATGATGAGACCACATGGACACACAGAAAGAAAAAATAAATACTGGGGCCTATTGGAGGGTAGACGGTGGGAGGAGAGAGAGGATTCGGGAAAAAATAACTAATAGGTACTAGGCTTAATACCTGGCTGACAAAATAGTCTGTACCAAAAACCCCATGACACAAGTTTACTTATATAGCAAAGAAGCACTTGTACCCTTGAACTTTAAAATAAAAGATTTTTTAAAAGTTCTTAGACTTGGTACCAAAAACAGAATTTACAACTTAAAAAGTTAATATATTGGACCACATCAAAATTTAAAAATGTTTCCCTCTGAAAGACCCTGCTAAGAGGATGAAAAGACAATCTAAAGACTGGGAGAAAATATTTTCAAACCACAAATCCAGCAAAGGCTTGCATCTGTTGTATCTGGAATACATGAAGAACTCTCAAAAACAGTAAAGAAAAAAAATCCAATTAGAAAATGGGTAACAGACATGACCATATATTTTACTGAAGGGAATATACAGATGGCAAAAAAGGACATGAAAATATGTTCAATATCATTAGCCACTAGGGAAATGCAAATGAAAACCACACTGAGATAGCTCTATACACCTTCACTGAAATAAAAAATGATAATAACACCAAATCCAAGTGAGCCTGTGGCAAACTGGATTACTCATAGATTGCTGGTGGTGTAGGTACTCTGAAAAAAGCACAGCAGTTTCTTACAAAACTATACATGGATTTGCCATATGGCCTCACAACTGTACTCTTAGGAGTTTTCCCCAGAGACATGGAAACTGTGTTCACTGAAAAACATGTACACAAGTGTTTATAGAAATGTTATTCACATTTACAAAAACCTGAAGCAACTCAAATATCATTCAACAGATGAATGGGTAAATAAACTTTAATATGTAGTATATCCATAACAGAGAATGGATATACGACACTCAGTCAAAAAAAAAAAAAGTAATGAATTTTTGACACACACAAGAACTTAAATAGATCTCAAGGCAAATAAGCTGAATGAAAAGCCACTAAGGCTGTAAAAGTGTATCACAAAAGATTCTTGTATCAAAATTGTTTTGTATTTTGATTATGTTGGAGTCCACAAATATAAATGTTATAAAATTGGATGAAACTAAATGTGTACACATGCAGGCACACACATAAGTCCATATAAAATTGGTGAAATCTAAATAAGTCCTGTGCATTGTACAGATGTAAATTTCTTGGCTGTAATGTTGTATCATAGTCATGTAAAGTATTACCATTGACGAAACCTAGGTAAAGTGCGCACAGGAGCTCTCTCTGTGTTTCTTCCAAGTGCATGCAAATGCAGAATTATCTCAAAATGAATGTTTAAAAAAAAAACTTGAGATCAGGCATGGTGGCTCATGCCTATAATCCCAGCACTTTGGGAGGCCAAGGCGAGGGGATCACCTGAGGTCAGGAATTCAAGACCAGCCTGGCCAACATGGTGAAACCCTGTCTCTTTAAAAATACAAAAATTAGCTGGCATGGTGGTGCACACCTGTAATCTCAGCTACTTGGGAGGCTGAGGCAGGAGAATTGCTTGAACCCAGGAGGCAGAGGTTGCAGTGAGCTGAGATCATGCCATTGCACTCCAGCCTGGGCGACAGAAAAAGACTCCGTCTCAAAAAAAAATTTTTTTTGAAAAGTATCAGACTAATAGGGGAAGTTAATTAAATGCCTTCCAAAAGAAAACACTCCATTAAGGACAAGAAAATGTAGACTTAGAACAACATAGCATTCATTATGAAGAGCATATGTTAAAAATTACTAGGAATGTAAAGAAGCAGGAAAATACAGTCCATAACAACAACAAAATCAGCCAGTTGAAATGGACTTAGAAATGACTGCAATGATGAAATTAGTAGACAAGAACTTTGTAAGAGCTATTATAAACGTGATTTAAAAGAAAGGACTCATAAAATTAAGGAAAAATAGAATATCTCAAAATAGAAAATTGAAAGATAACATTTAAAAATTTTTTAAATGATATCATAAAACTGAAAAAAATGCATATGAAATGAAAAAATTACCTGAATGGACTTTGCAGCAGATTACTGAAAGGAAGATAAGTAAATTTGAAGATGGGAAATTAAAATGATCATAAGTAAATAGAGAATAACAGCTAAAAATAAAAGCCTCAGGGGAATATTAAGTGTCTACCATATGCGTGATTGAGAAGGAGAGAGACATTGGTGCAGAAAAAAAAAAATTTCTCAAGACAATGGGAATTTTCTTTTTCCAAATTTGCTGAAAACAGCAAAACCACAGAAAGCTTAACAAAGCAAGGCAAGATAAGGAAATAAATGTGGCCGACCATGGTGGCTCATGTCTGTAATCCTAACACTTAGAGAGAAAAAGTGGGGCAGATTGCCTGAGCCCAGGGGTTCAAGACCAGTCTGGGCAACGTAGCGAAACTCCATCTCTACAAAAAAAATTAGCTGGTATGGTGGCCCAAGCCTATAGTCCCAGCTACTTGGAAGGCTGAGGTGGGAGGATCACCAGAGCCCAGGTAGGTTGAGGCTGCAGTGAGCCATGATCATGCCATTGCACTCCAGCCTGGACAACAGAGTGAGGCCCTGTCTCAAAAAATAAATTAAAAAATTTTTTAAAGAAATGCACACTATAATCAAATTTCTGAAGACATAAAACATGGGCATTGCCTTTGAGACAAGATGTAAGGAAGAACTTATTACATATATATTTCAAAATCACAAAAGCAGAGAGTATTCAACATCAACAGATATTCCAGTTACATAATGCTTGGTAACAAACTACCCTAAAATTCTGACTTGAAACAACAAACATTTGATTACATTTCACTAAATTTTTAATTGCTAACATGTTTATTTATTATTGAAGCCAAAGAAGTTATAAATGCATTTTAGTATCTTGCTGATAAAATAGTAACATTCTATTTTTGCAATCTGATAAGGCATACAGGAAGATATTGGTAAAAGCTTTGATGTACATTTCTATTATAACCAGATAATCAGAACACATCAAATCACCAACTTTAGTGGTATACCATACCAACTTTTCAGGAAGGCTATCTTGAAACTCTACTGAATAGCTAAGTAATATCATCCAATGTTTAAAGACTGGGGAATAGGAAAGAAAGAGATGGAAGTAGTAAGCAGCACACATTTCAAAGCCCACTTTTAGGCCCACAATATTATGAATATTAAGAAATATATATGCTCCCCAAAACAGGCAATTCAGCATTTTCAGAAAGAGCGTTTGGCAATATTCAATGCATAAAGAGACTGTGCTTGAGGCCATCCACTCTCTCCAGATTTTCAGTGTTTCTAGTTTTTCGAATGTTGATCAGAGTAGCTATAGAAGGCATCTATGGATCTGACAACAACCATCACCTAGATGTTTGATGTGAAGATGTCAATGAATGCAGTGAAGTTAGAATTCGTAACTTCCATGCTCCAGAAAGAAGGGGCCAATTTACTGCAGCTCAGCTGAACGGCTTAATGATGTTGCTGATCTTCTCAAACCTGTGGCCATCATGATGGTAATGGGAAATAACCAAGAATGTAGCTCTTTCAAACAGCAGAACTTCATCAACTTCAAGAATTTGGGCAAAATTCTTTAGGTTCATCTTCAGCTGCTGATCATTGGGAATCAGCTGATAGGCAATACTGGACCAGTTTCATAGAGCTTTTCACCCCAGGTGAATGTTTGCAAATAGTCACACCCTACTGGGTGAGACAAACAAATCAAGTCCATGTATGAATGAGTCTCCGTCCATACTGTTCAGATACTCTTGATCTGAAAACCTGTGAACTAGCAAAACAAGTTACCTATCCCATACATGCACAACATACAATGGTGGAACAGGCATAGAATAACTGCAATAAATATTTCCATGAAATAAAGGAGAAAAATAGGAAATCACCAATTCATTGAAATTCTAAACTCTAGCAGGGCATATGTTACCATTTTGCAATTAGGCCTAATCTTGCTTTCTGAGAATGATTTTCTGTGATGTTTGGCTTTTCCCTTTGGGACCTTGGTTTTGCCCGCTTAGACATTCTTTTCTGCAATAACTGTTCCATTTTTGCAGATGAGTGGCCTATTCAGTCTGCTTCCTGCTCATAGAAGTTTGAGGGTCCAAAAGTCTTTTTCCATTTTGTCTACTCTCTGGTTTGTTTGTTTTAATGTGAACTGATGTAATTACTTGTAAAATTTTGTGAATTTTTTGTGTATTGACTTATAATCAATTTTGTTAGATAAAAGCCACATCTATAAATATCTTCTAGATAAGCCCTTTTCTACCTCAGGCTCCCTGTGAGGCTGCTGTAGGGCAATGCCCTTAAGATTCTTAGAAACCTTGTTGTTTGAGAGTCTGTACTTTAACCCCTTAAGAATTGATGAAATAGAGATCATAAGACTAATGGAATGGACTTTGGACTTTGTGGCAATAAGATACCAAATTATAAACAATACCTAAGGCCATGCCAGACAAAGGTTAAGTCATGCACCCTACACTTAAAGACTTAAATATGTTTTAACTGCCACAGATTTTTCTTTTTCTCTAGCAGCTAATTAAGCACTGGCCTTGAGGTAAGCAATACTAAAACAACTGCAGCTCATCAACCACCAAACACTGACTGATCCCTGGTGTTTTTTGGACAAGAGGCTGATTTTAGTAACTCTCCTCATAAGAGACCACTGACCATAGACTGGTTCTGGCTGGTTTACAAAGGCTGCACTGAGTGCCTTCATGTCCTCTGCTTCACCTTTTGGCATATGAGTCCCAACTCTAATGCATTTAAATGTGAAGTCTCCACCCTAAAGTGAACATGGGATGCATGTAACATGCATGTTTGCTTACTTTGCTTGCACGCCCCGCTTTGTGAATATCCATAGCTCCTCCTACAACCTGCTGATTATGTATACTTAGCCAGACCATTTGCTACAAATCTCTGTTTCACCCTTCCCTCCAAGTGCTTGCTTTCTGTCTCTGCTGGAGGCTATGCTTCCTAGCCTGTCATGATGGCCAGCCTGCCAACTGCAACCCTTTATAAGAAATAAAACTCTATTTTCTAAATTTGTACATCTCACAATTTTAAGTTTACAGAATCTTACAAGGTCTTTTATTCTGTTTCTGAACTCTTAACAAAAGGCTTCCAATCATATCCTTGGATTAGTTCTATCCTGAACTCATGTTTTTCTAATAAGATCTTACTATTTGATCTTTGCCCTGCAGCTCTATCTTACTTTGAGCATCTTCTGCTGGGAGAATCTAACAATAAATAATTTCATTTTCAGATCTAGTTCCTACATAATTCCTCTAAATTCTGTTTGAAAATTGAATAATTTCTTCTTTAGTATAGATTTGTCTAGACAGACGTTTAAAAACAAACAAAAAGCAGTTGATACTTTCAACATTCTTCCTGGAAATCTAAGCCAGATACAGCAGTTCATTAAATACATTTTGTATTTGCTATGTTATCACATTTGCTAATGCATCTGCTGTGACAAGACAAGAGCCTCCTTTCCTCTATCTTCCAATAATGTTTTCCTTACTTTCCTTTAAGCACTCATTGACATCCTCCTCAATGCCTGTCAGGATTCTGCTAACAGTCTCCTCAAAGCTCTCACAAGTTCTTCCTCACATCTTGTCCCAAAGGCAATGCCCATGTTTCAGGTTTTTATTACAATACCCCCAATTCTGTCCTACTTATCTAATGATGTATAAATGTTTCAACAAATAGTTGCTTATAAGAATAATGATTTTATTTTATCTCATGATTAAGAGAATGAGAGTTTTGGGCAGGTTTCAGCTGGGTGATTTTTTTACACCTTTTAGTATCAAGGTAGGTCATCAATAGTATTTACCTGGTGAATGGGAAGTCTGGAGGATCTGGAGACCTTTACTTAAATATCTGCCATTGTTGCAGGAATGACTGACTAGAAGGCTGGGCTCAGCTGGCTCTGATGACCAGAATATAGCCTCTCCAGCAGAGGGGTCTACTCACATAATGGCTCAGAGCTCTAAGAGCAAGTATTCAAGTGAATAAGGCAGAAACTGCATGGTCTTTTACGACCTGACCTCAAAAGTCAAAGAGTTTCATTTTTGCTGTACTCTATAGGTCAAAGTCCACCCAGATTCAAGAATAGGGAACAAAGACCCAGTGTCTCAATACAAACAACATAAAAGAGCGTGCAGCCATGCTTAAAAACCATTTTTGGCGATCATAAAAAAATCTGGAGAAAACAGATGCTGGAGAGGATGTGGAGAAATAGGAACACTTTTACACGGTTGGTGGGAGTGTAAATTAGTTCAACCATTGTGGAAGACAGTGTGGCGCTTCCTCAAGGACCTAGAAATAGAAATTCCATTCGACCCAGCAATCCCATTACTGGATATACATCCAAAGGATTATAAATCGTTCTATTATAAAGACACATGCACACGTATGTTCATTGCGGCACTGTTTACAATAGCAAAGACCTGGAACCAACCCAAATGCCCATCGATGATACACTGGAAAGGGAAAATGTGGCACATATACACCATGGAATACTATGCAGCCATAAAAAACGATGAGTTTGTGTCCTTTGTAGGGACATGGATGAATCTGGAAACCATCATTCTCAGCAAACTGACCCAAGAACAGAAAATCAGACACTGAATGTTCTCACTCATAGGCGGGTGGTGAACAATGAGAACACATGGACACAGGGAGGGGAGCATCACACACTGAGTCCTTGTGGGGGACTAAGGGAGGGACAGTGGGGGGTAGGGAGTTTGGGAGGGATAACATGGGGAGAAATGCCAGATGTAGGTGACGGGGGTATGGAGGTAGCAAACCACATTGCCATGTATGTTCCTATGCAACAATCCTGCATGTCCTTCACATATACCCCAGAACCTAAAGTGCAATAAAATATATAAATATATATATATATAAATGTACTAGCAGACTGCACTACAGAAAATGTTAAAGCAAGTTCTTCAAACCAAAGTGAAGTGATACCAGAGGGAAACTTAGATCTATGCAAAGGAATAAAGAGCACCAGAAATACTAAACATGTAGGCAAAAAAAAAACACTTTCAGTGAACTAAAATCTGATTTTTCCCTTATTTGCTTACTTTTCTTTCTGTGATCTCAGGGAAAAAAAAAAGGACCCAGCCCATGTGGCTTTACATTGGGAAGAAGTGGCACCCACTGTTTCCTAAAATTTAAAGCTAGAAGGCGCTGGAAAGAGCTGATCCTACCCAATTTTTGAGAATCAAATTCCTGTATCACAGTTGAAATGATTGTCAAAGGTAAGAACATTGTCAAGGATTGTCCATTGGGGGGAAAGTCTGTTGGGGATACCTGAAGGAATGTGTGAATTTGAAGATGTGAATTCTATTTTTGGAAAGCTTAATGCAAGAGAGTCTGATATAATGGCAAGTGATGGCTGCTTCCGGGGCTAAGTCCCCATGACTACCGCTTTCTTCTGAAAAATTGCTGGAAAATACATCTACACTAAGGTTTATGACTAAATTAGGGCCTATGTGTTCTGATTCTCCCCAAATAATAAGGCTATGAGTTCTACTGAATTGAGTTATAGAAATTAGATTTTCATGCCTTTCCTAGTTGTTATTGTTCTTTATATAGCTTGCATATTTTCAAAAGCAGGAACCTTCTTAACTTCAAGATCCTCAGGGACTCAAAGTTCCTGATGGGAACTCAGCAAATGTACTGGGATAGACAGATAAACAGTATTTGTTTATGTCAAACTTGATCTAAAGACCACTTTACCAAAAACATGAGACCCAACAGAAAAATAAGACTTTAAACAGATTTTTTAAAGGATAAGTTTCAAAAAATATATAAAATGGGGTATATTTTAAATTGTAAAGACTGGTAGCAAGATAATATGAATTATTTTTACACTTGGCTGGGCACAGTGGCTCATCCCTGTGGTCCCAACACTCTGGGAGGCCGAGTTGGGTGTATCGCTTGAGTCCAGGAATTCAACACCAGCCTGGGAAATGGGGTGAATCCCTGTCGCTACAAAAAATATACAAAAAAAATTAGCCGGACATGGTGGCATACACCTGTAATCTGAGCTACCTGGTAGGCTGAGGTGGGAGGAGCTCTTCAGCCTGGGAGGGTGGGGCTCCAGGGAGTTGAGATTGCACCGCCACTACACTCCAGCCTGAGCAACAGAGAGACTCTGTTTCAAAAAATAAATAAATAAATACTTTTAAATTATTTCTTAAATTCCCACATAGCGGTAAAAATGTACCACAAGCACAGCACAAAAGACAGGAGTAAAATAGATCTAGCTTTATGACCTGCAGAATCACTTGCTTTGTCAACCAGCACGAGAAACTGTCAGAACTGTCAATCAACGATGCAAGGGAGATAGAAAAGGTGCCACTTTCAAACAGTAGAATAATAGAAATAATGACAACATCATTTTATCAGAGGGAGAAGAAAAGTGATATCAGGATATTTATTTCTCCAGGCCTCTCATTGAGGGGTAATTATAGGCTGGTTTTGTCTGTAACAGCCTCTCCAAACAGGCTCTGTGACTTTAAGTTCAGATATCAATGTCTCCTCTCATCTTTTCAGATATTTTTACATCCCAGGGTAATCACTGGATTATCTGTTGTGGTGGACTC
Organism: Cacajao melanocephalus; assembly: GCA_963573385.1. Lineage (NCBI taxonomy): Eukaryota > Metazoa > Chordata > Mammalia > Primates > Pitheciidae > Cacajao > Cacajao melanocephalus. Next base: position 11,135 of record CAUYLG010019769.1, read on the forward strand.
TGGACCTTTTTAAACATCTACCAACAAAGTTTATAGATTCAAAGTAAAAATTCAGCTTTTGGAAAAATGAGATTAAAAATGCTTTACCAATAATTTAAGTTAGCACTATAATTTGAATTCTAAAGAGGACTTATTAAAACCAGTAGAAGGCCGGGAGCAGTGGCTGACACCTGTAATCTTAGCACTTGGGAAGGCTGACATGGGTGAATTACCTGAAGTCAGGAGCTCGAGACCAGCTTGGCGAACATGATGAAACCTCCATCTCTACTAAAACTATAAAAATTAGCTGGGCATGGTAGCAGGTGCCTGTAATCCCAGTTACTTGGGAGGCTGAAGCAGGAGAATTGCTTGAACCTGGTGGGGTGGAGGTTGCAGTGAGCCAAAATCACGCCACTTGACTCCAGCCTGGGAGAAAGAACAAGATGCCATCTCAAAAAAAAAAAAAAAAAAAAAAGACTAGTAGAACAATACCTCTGTATGTTTAACGGAAAACATCATGATTGTTTTGAAGTAGTTGATATGAAAATTTGAATGGATTGTTAAACTCATTATCATCATTACAAAGAATTTCAACTGCTCAGTGAAGGAGCTATTATATTTAGAGTAAAAAAATTTTTTTGAGACAGTCTCACTTTGTCACCCAGGCTGGAGTGCAGTGGCACCATCTCAGTTCAGTGCAACCTCCGCCTCCTGGGTTCCAGCAATTCTTATGCCTCAGGCCCCCAAGTAGCTGGGGCTACAGGTGTGCGCCATCACGCTTCTCTAATTTTTGTATTTTTAGTAGAGATGGGGTTTCACCATGTTGGCCAGGCTGATCTCAAACTCTTGACCTCAGGTGATCTGCCCACCTTGGCCTCCCAAAGTGCTGGGGTTATAGGTATGAGCCACCATGACTGGCCTAGAGTAAAAGTTTAAAAGATCGAATTATCTGATTTCTATTAATGACAATAAAAGATTATCTGACAATTGAAGAAAAAGTAACAAACTATCTTCTGCTATTTGCCATCATCTACTTATGGGTATGAAGACTGGGCTAGCCTTCAAAGTTAGGTCATAAAAAGGCATGCAGTGTCTGCTCTTGTTTACTGAAATACTTACTCTGTTAGAGCCCTGAGCCTCTGTGTAAGACAACCATGCTGAGGAAGCCACATTCTGCCAACAGAGCAAACTGAGCCCAGTCTTATTGTCAATGGTAACTTTCAAGAATTTAAGGAGATTATCATGAATACATATTGAAAGGGGGTTGTGTCAGTCATTTCAAGCATAAAACCTGGTATTAAGAAATCTTGTTGATGATCCCTCACTGCAGATGGCACAGTTTGAAAAACTGCTTAGCAGTGTCTTCTAAAGTTGAACATATAATACCTTATTGTATGTGTATTACATACATAAAAGTACTAAAAACATGTCCTAGAAATACACACATTATGTATATGTTATATAAATAATACAAAAAGACATGTATTAGAATTTCAAATCAGAACTCTTCATATCAGCCAAAAACTAGACACTACCCAAACACCTATCAAGAAAAAATTAGACAGATAAATTTTGTGCTATTTACAAAACAGAATAGTAATAAGGACAATCACATAAAACAACATAAATAAATCTCACAAACAACGTTGAGGGAAAGAAACCAGACACATAAAAGCACATGTTTTATTATTCCATTTACATAAAATACAAAAACAGGCAACAGTAATCTCTGCTGTTAGAAATCAGCATAATGGTTACTCTTGAGGGGGGCAGGTAATGAAGGGGAGGTTGGGATGCTGGTAATGTTCTGCTTTTTGATCTGGGAGCTTATTACATAAGTGCGGTGGTTTTAAAACATATCCACAGATTCTCTGACACTCTGCCTATCAAAAGGTGAAGCCAATTCCCTCCCCTTGAATATAGACTGGCCTTAGTGACTCGCCTCTAGCAAATAGAATGCACCAGAACTGACACTGCGTGACTTTGGTTACTAAGTTAGTGATAGGGTTTGGATTTGCATCCCTGCCCATATCTCATGTCAAATTGTAATCCCCAGTGTTGGAGGTGGGGCCTGGTGGGAGGTGACTGGATCACGGGGGCAGATTTCTCCCTTTGGTGCTATTCTCATGACAGAATTCTCACAAGATCTGGTTGTTTAAAAGTGTGTGGCACCTCCCTCCTCTCTCTTGTTGCTGTTCTGGTCATGTAAGACACGCTGGCTTCCCCTTCTCGCTTCCACCATGACTGTATGTTTCCTGAGGCCTCCCTAGAAGCGAAGCAGATGCCAGACTCATACAGCTTGTAGAACCATAAGCCAATTAAACTTCTTTTCCTTATAAATTATCCAGTCTCAGCTATTTCTTTAGAGCAAAGTGAGAACAAACTAATACAGTTAGAAAAGGCAATAGAGGCTGCGCGCGACGGCTCATGCCTGTAATCCCAGCACTTTGGGAGGCCGAAGCTGGTGGATCATGAGGTCAGTAGATTGAGACCATACTGGCTAACATGGTGAAACACCGTCTCTACTAAAATACTAAAAATTAGCCAGGCATGGTGGGGCATGCCTGTAGTCCCAGCTACTTGGGAGGCTGAGATACTTGAATCTCTTGAACCCAGGAGGTGGAGGTTGCAGTGAGCCAAGATCGCACCACTGCACTCCAGCCTGGCAACAGAGCAAGACTCCATCTCAAAAAAAAAAAAAGGGAAAAGAAAACAGAATAGAGCTTCCATGTGGCTCTCTTTCTTGGGACACTCACCTTAGTACCTAGTCTCCATGCTGTGAGAAAGTCACAGAACCACATGGAAAGGCCATTTGTAAGTATTCTGGTCACAGAGACAGCAAAAGTTCCAGAAAACAGGTAGTACCAACAGCCAGTCAAACAGTGAAGGTGATATAGTTTGGATTTGTGTCCCCTTCCAAATCCCATGTCCAGTGGTAATCCCTGATGTTGGAGGAGGTGCCTGGTGGGAGGTGATCTGATCATGGGGCAGACTTCCCCCTTGCTATTCTTGTGTTAGCGAGTTCTCACAAGGTCTGGTTGTTTAAAATTGTGTAGCACCTCCTCCTTCACTCTCTTCTTCCTGCTCCAGCCATGTAGGATGTACCTGCTTCCCCCTTGCCTTCTGCCATGATTGTGTTTTTTTAAGGCCTCCCCAGCCAAGCTTCCTGTACAGCCTGCAAAACTGCGAGCCAATTAAACCTCTTTTCTTTATTTATTACCCAGTCTCAGGTAGTTCCTTATGGCAATGCAAGAACAAACTAATACAGAAGGAGACTCTGGATTCCAGGCTGCCAGCCTTCAAGCTATTCCAGCCTTGCCTAAATTTCAAATTCATCAGTAAAATAAACATTGCTATTTTAAGCCACTACCTTGTGGGATGATTTGTTATGCAGGTATACTTAACTGGAATACACATCACACATGCTTACTGTGAAAATTCATTGAGTTGTATAATCACAATATATACACTTTTCCTTAGGTATATTAGAATTAGGTTTGAGTAAAGATTTGAAATTAAAATCATGTCATGGAAATAAGCTCATATTTATCAAATTTTAAATGGATTTTATTGAGAAGTTTTATATAAATTCAGTATTCCATATCATTCCTAATACTTTGCTTGTTCTTACAACGACATAAAGAAAATGTAATAAATTTTTTTGCCACACCTCATATAGACACTTTCTCATACCCATCAATTTATCCTCACACATTACCTAATTCTCATCATTTAGCATGTATGGATTTTTTAAAAGTTTGGACACACTGCTGTAGCAGACATCTCCCTAGCACTATTTCTTCTTCGTCTGTTAATAGGCCCTCGTTGTCCTTTGGGAAACTACCTCCCCACTTATGAATCAAGGTCTTGTCTTTTGTCTTCTCTTGTCTTTTCTACTTTTTTCTTTGAGACAGTCTCATTCTGTTGCCCAAGCTAGAGTGCAGTGGCATGATTAAAGCTTACTGTAGCTTTGGCCTCCTGGTCTCAAGCCATCCACCCACCTTAGCCCTGAAGTTGCTGGGACCACAGGTACATGCCAACACACCCAGCTAATATTTTTGATTTTTAGTAGAAATGAGGTCTCACACAGGCTAGTCTATAAGTCCTGGGCTCAAGCAATCCTCTTGCCTCAGCCTCCCAAAGTGCTATGATTACAGGCATGAGCCACTATGCCCAGCCATTTTTTCTTTTCTTCAATTTTCTTTAAATTAATTCTATTATATCTCACATCTTTCCAATAAAATTTAACTTTCTTGAATTCTATTATATCTCCCCTCCTTCTGATAAATTTCCTATTTAAACTAACAATATTTGGTCTCTAGTCCTTGCAACCAAAGAACACTTACTGATACAGATCTCCAAGTGCTAGCATACTGTCTGACATATGGTTGATGACTGACAACAAGAAAAGTGTTTATAAAATGGTATTGGGCAACTAATTTTTGACAAAAGCACAAAAGCAATCCAGTGGAAAAGTACAGGCTTTTCAAAAAAAAATTGCTCCAATGATTGGGAATCCATACAACAAATATGAACTTGGATACATGCCTCAAACGATATAAGAAAGTTAACTAAAATGCATCATAGATCTAAATGTACAGCCTGAAAATGTCAAACTTTTATAAGAAAACATAGGAAAATTTCTTTGTGAGCTTGGGGTGGGCAAAAATATTTTAGAAATAACACTAAAAATGTAATCTATAAAATAATAAATAAATTAAACTTTATTAAAAGTTAAAACTTCTCTTCAAAATACACTGGTGAGAGAATGAGGGCCAGGTGCAGTGGCTGAAGCCTCTAATCCCAGTACTTTGGGAGGCTGAGGTGGGCAGATCACCTGAGGCCAGGAGTTCAAGACCAGCCTGGCCAACATGGTGAAACTCAGCCTCTACTAAAAATACAAAAATTAGGCCAGGCATGGTGGCTCACACCTGTAATCCCAGCACTTTGGAAGGCCGAGGTGGGTGGATCACCTGAGGTCAGGAGTTTGAGACTAGCCTGGCCAACATAGTAAAACTCTGTTTCTACTAAAAATACAAAAATTAGCCAGGGTGGTGGCACACACCTGTAGTCCCAGCTACTCGGGAGGCTGAGGCAGGAGAATCACTTAAACCTGGAGAGGTGGAAGCTGCAGTGAGTCAAGATCACGCCACTGCACTCCAGCCTGGGCAATACAGCAAGACTCCATCTCAAAAAAAAAAAAAAAAATTAGCCAGGCATACTGATCTGTAATCCCAGCTACTTGGAAGGCTGAGATACCAGAATCTCTTGAACCCAGGAGGCAGAGGTTGCAGTGAACCGAGACCTCACCACTGCACTCCAACCTGGGTGACAGATCAGGATTCTCTCTCTCAAAAAAAAAAGGTGGGGTTGGGGGGCGTTAGGTAAGTAGAAACTTAAGGGTGATGGGCATACTCATTTGATCATAGTGATGGTTTCAAGGGGGTATACATATGTCAAAACTGATAAAAATTATACACTGTAAATATTCTCTATATATTCTATGCCAATTATACTTCAATAAAGCCATCTTTAAAAAACCCTGCAACTCACATGTCAGATTTTGAAGAGAGTGGAAAAGATGCAGAATGAAAATTTCAATTAAAAGCCTTAGTGAAGTTTGTGAATTATCCAAGCATTCAAGGAATTCATGCTTCCTCCAGCTAGCTGAGACTCGCAGAGTTTAATGAGCAATCTCAATACTATTCTTCCAGAAATGGTATCATCCACCATATTATGGCTGTTTTCAGGAAGACAATTACCTAATCAGTATAAAATGAACTCCATGTCTTGTGAGAGATTTATAATTAAACACATAATTCACATTTGCAAACATTTTTAAAGGGCTTTTCTACCTGTAGGATAGGCTTAATATTGGGAGTGAACTTTTTGCAAGTGAATTCCAACACACTAGTTTGAGAGCCTCAGTTGCCTCATCTATAAAATACCATTAAGAAATAAGAAAACCCGGGAAACTAAAAAGACCAGGCTTTGCCAGAGCTATTAATTCTTTTTTGAGTAGAACTAAAACTCAATAAATAGATGTCTCTCTTCCATTTCTAGACTTTTTTAGAAAAATCCATGAGGAAGCTCCCCTCCATAGCTTTGTCCATCCATTACACTGGTCAAAAAGGTATCCAGCCTCCCCCAAGCTCAGCCTGTGACCAAGAACCACACTGATCTATTAGGGTGGCCTTGAGCTCTCTCATCAGCCCTCATGTGTTCTGAAGGTTAGAGCTAACTTTCCAAACCCTCATTATTTGTTGAAAGGCTGGATGGTGAAATCTCAACCAGATCTCCATGCCTACTTGCACGTAGAGGTAGTTTTGCAGGGTGGCCTGTGTTCTCCAGATGCAGAGCCTTATGGGGCCTTGCCTCTTTACGGGAAATGCAAAACCCAGGCCCTAATGAACAGAAATAGTGTTGGAGCCCACAAACTAGCATTAAGTTGTTCTAACTTTAATTTCCAGCTCTGTCACTTGCTGTGTGGGACCTTATTATCTCCAAAACCCAATTTTTTCAACTTTACAATGGAATTAACGCAATCTAATTTTTCAAAATGGGGTTAACTTCCACTGTAAATTACGGTAGATTAGCCAATAATTAACTTGAACGCTAAAGCTGGCATTTAACAGGAATTCAACTGTTTGCTAAGTATATACTTAAAAGCTTTTAAAACTGTAATTTACTGAGAAAACAAAGCTTTCTTTCTGGGTTAAGAATTTGAGAAAACAAGACCCAGAAGCAAACTAAAATCAAGTCCTAAAATGGTACAAACCTCAAAAAGCTCATCAGGTTTGCCAATAAAGCTCCGCCTCCGTGCAAACCCTGCCCACTTCCGGCTTCCCCACCCACCTCCTGACACTGGAACACCGCCCCTCTCTGCGAGGTCCCGCCCCCTACACCTGATCCTGGTTCCCATTGGGCGAATGTGGATACTGTATACACACCGACACACGCAGTTTAGGCTGGGGCGTCTTCGCGCCTGCGCAGCAGCGCTGTCAGGCGGCTGGAAACGGGGTGTTTGGGGGAGGGGGCGGAGGTCATGCCGAATCTTCCTCCGTAATAAGAAGCGACGTGTTCCGCTGTCCTGGATCCGTGGGTCCAGCGGGATTGGGCCTGGCCGCTGGAGCTGCTGTGGCTCCCGCCGCGGCGGGTACCATGGAGGCCGTGCCAGAGACCAGAACTCACGCCGGGGGAGGCCGAGACTGCCGGCGGTGCTCGTAGATGAGGCGGCGGCGGCGGCGGCGGCGGTGGCAGCAGCCCGGGCTCTCCATGAGCAAGCGGCGGCGGCGACGGGTGCGGCGGCACCGGCGGTTTTCGGTCCCCGGGGAGGTACGAGGAATTGGCTTCCTGGTGGACGGAGACTGGCCGGTGTGGGAACGCTCCGCGGCCCGGCCCTCCAGCCCATTTGCCCGCAGTCCTGGGCACTCGGCGGGGCACTGCCCTGACAGAGGCGGGGGCGCCCAGACGACTCTCGGGCCCTGACTCGGGGACCCGTCCGCCTCAAGTGCCAGGCCTTCCGGGCGAGGCCGCCCAGGGCCCGGGGGGGAGTGGCCGGAACATGGGGGCTCCAGGGGGGCGCACGCCTCGTGACCGCCTGGTCCCAGTACCGAAGCCCCGCGCTGCTGGGAGCGGGAGCGCGTGGCTGTTTTTTAGAGGTGTATTTCGGGCGCTGATTTGAGAGGGGATCTTTAGAACCCGTAAGTCCTTAGGGAGTCCGGCGTTCAATGCCTTGGGCAGGTGGAGGGGTCCTCATGACCGGCTTGGGGTACCGATTGCCTCCGTTAGAAGTCACCACGAAAGAAAGATGTTTGCTAGAGAAATAGAGGTCAGTTTTCCAGGTTTATTCAAATTGGAGGGCCTGTTGAGTCTGGAAAATAAAGCCAGTGGAATAATCCTGTAGTCCTTCCAATACAGATCCTAGCTAAACAGCGAAGACAATTTTAAGTAAAGCTCATTACAGCTATCTTTCCATTATCCCCGCCCCCCATTTTTATTGCAATTTACTTTGGAACAAATCACCAAGTTCATGCTGAAACTAGTATCCTCTAGTTCTTCCGTATTTTCCCTCCTCCTGTTTTTCCCAGAGAAAGACTAAAGTAAGTTGCCATATATATCACTGTCGTTTAATTCTCCTAGAGTGTGACTATTGCTTTACAGAGCTAGTTACACTTCTTCATGTCTAAAGATAATTTGAAGAAAACATCTTAGAGATTTATGGTCCTTTTACAATGCAATATTTTAGGAATCTGACCTCAGGCTCTTAAATAAATCTTAAACCTTGCTACAGAATTCTTTAAAAGTTAATGGAAATAAACCATAAAGTTATTTTCGTTTTTAAAATTTTTGTAAACCGTGTCAGTTTCTATTAAGAAACTGAGTTTCTGTTTTCCTAGGTTACAGATTTGCCACACCCTTTTATTCCTAAGTGGTTGACTAGAATCAACGTGTTGGCCAAGTAGATATAAACATCCACACTTCATACTAAATATAGTTACTGGATATTTTAGAGTGCACAGTATCTTGCTTCAAGCTGAAAACAGTGTGTTCATGTGTGTTTAATATATTGCAGGAGTGAAATTTTACTCGTGTTGCAGAATGTTTTGGACTTAGTTTCTTACACAAATAAAACACATAGGACTGCAGCATTATTAAGGGTTGAGTTCACGTTGTGTTTGGGAGGATGCAGCAATTGAAAAGATGGTCAAAACAAGTCACTGATCTCAGTCACTCCTTTCTCTGTTTGCCTTCCTCAGATGCGTTTTTTCATAACATAACTTCTCTATAAAAGTCACATCAGAAAACGATATGATGTTTTGAGTTTATTTGCTTGTCCCCAGTAAGATGAAGCAATTTTTTCAATACAATTGCAAAAAGAACTAATTTCTTTCAAAAATATGTGCGCTATGTAACAGACATGTAACACAACATATTTACTATAATACTCTCCATGGCTTTAAAAACAAAGTGCCTAGGAGTCCTCAAGGTTGGGGGAAGAGTGCCAGTTTCAAAAGGGAGGATGCTTTGGTTCATTCTCAAAACATGCAAAGGGAATAATCAGGATATTTATCAAGTTCTGAATCAGATAGTATAGCTTCTGTAGTTAAAAATTACAGTATATCTAAATTGCACAATTAATAGCACAATTCTGAGTTGCAAATAAAAATCCCAAAGTGAATAACAATATTAGCTACGCTACTATTCACTTAAGATTTCATGATTACTCCTCATGCTGTCTTTCGAAGGTGAATGTCAGAATTAGTCTTAGCCTATATAGCAACAGAAGTTCTTTTTTTAAAATATAGTTTTTCTATACAACAGATAAAATATGTAGTATATAGTTAATATAAGGGTTACAGAATGGCTATTACTCTGTACCCTCAGTTAAGGATCCCATTATAAATTTCTTAAGTGGAACCACCCATATTAACAAGAAAATGAAGCACACCCTGTATTTTGGAAGAAGGAAGAGGTTTACATCAGGAGTATGCCTAACCAAATTTAGTTTATGTTTTTAATATCTTTATTTTCATTTAGGATTTTTTCATTACAGGGTTTTCCTCTATCATAGGTAAAATCTGCAATGTAATTAATATAAAGCCTATGAAATGGCCACCTGTATCTCAAAAAAAGACTGCAATTTCCTAAATGGTCTTTTCAGAAAGTATGCATAGTGCCTGAAAAGTGGCTCATTTAAATTTTTTTGCTATGTTGAGAAGCCATTTGAGTCTTTACCTATATTTATTTTCATTTAAATATATTATGCTTTTAATATACAAAGTCACAAGTTTATGTGTTCTGTTTTCAACTTTAAAATGTAGGATGAAGACACTGTTTGAAGAGATCAAAGCATCAATTAAAAATAACTATAACCAAGATCGATCATTTTGGAGGCCTGTTCTTCCTTGGGGGGGTGTTTTTACTATAAAGGCTGGCCGCAAAGCAGTATCCTGTACACCACTCTATGTTGAAATAAGACTGAAAAATACCTGCACCATAGATGGATTCTTGATGTTATTATATGTCATTCTTAATGAAAATGAAAATTTCCCCAGAGAACTCTCTCTTCATTTTGGTAGAGAGTTTGTAGACTGTTTTCTTTATTTAATGGACACCTACAGTTTTACAACTGTGAAGCTACTTTGGATTTGGGACAAGATGGAAAAACAGCAATACAAATCTGAAGTTCATAAAGCTTCATTAATAATTGATTTGTTTGGGAATGAGCATGATAATTTTACAAAAAATCTTGAAAATCTCATGTCTACCATTCAAGAGAGTTACTGTTCCAACTGGCGATGCCCAACTCGAGTGCAGGAAGATCAGCAGCGTACAATTAATATAAAGTAAGTTGGTCTAATGTCTGTTTTGTCACTTTTACTTTTTTTAATGAATGTTGCTTTAGATATGTAGTTGTGTACCCCATAATGACATTTGGGCCAACAGAGGACCACATATACCATGCTGTTTTGTAAAATACTGTATATTTATTATACCCTTCTATGTTTAGGTACACAAAGACTTACCATTTTGTTAAAATTGCCTGCAATATTAAGTATAGTAACATGCCGTACAGATTTGTAACCTAGGAGCAATAAGCTTTACCATGTAGCCTAGGAGTGTAAAAGGTTATACCATCTAGGTTTGTGTAAGCACACTCTATGATGTTTACACACTATGAAATCATCTAAGGATACATTTCTCAAAATATGTCCCCATTGGATGACAAATGACAGTATTGCCAAAGTACTTGTTAAAGTACAGAGCTTTTGTAATTACTTACGCATGAAGCAATCACACAAATGCAAGATTCTTCTGCAGGTCCCCTGAAAACAGTGTTGCAGCCTATTAACATCTTAGAATTACTTTACAAAACCAACTGATAACCTTGTCAGTAGCAAAGTAATGAATCACTCTGTATGAAAAATATATTACTCTTACTTGAGTTTACTAATATGACTATAGATGATTCTTAGTGTCACAAATTTAACCTCTTTAAGAGCACTTAATACTGTTTTGGAATGTTTCACCCTTTGAATTGGTCTCTGTCAAAAGGGCTCGTTCCACTTGAATAAGAAAATTAAAAGTATTCTTTCTTATCATGGCCAAGACATAATTATAGACAGAAACCTAGAACTTGGCATCTCACATGTGGATGTGGATGTAAGCAGCTTTTATTTTGACTAGGAAAGGTGCAGAGACCCAGATGAGTGTTTTTGACTTTCAGAGAAAAGGCAGATCTCCAGCTCAGTAAATGATAGGGACAGAATCCAAACTGGCAAGCCCTAGTGGAGTGTTGGGAAACATTAAAGCCTCCAAGGGACATAAGCTGGAAAGGGGATAATTGCCACTGGAAGAAAAACAGACCCAAACACATTGTTGGCAGAAAGGTATCTGGCCCCATGGTCAAGAAAAACAGCCTGGTAGATTGTTTCCATTTGGAAATGTACATTACATACCCTAATTCGTTAAACTCACATTTCTCTGAAATATACTTTGTCTATTTTCCTGTATTGCTAATTTGAAATATCTGTCAATGGAAATGATTTTCAAGTCCTAAAGACAAGTGTTGCAATGATCACAGCTCACTGCACCCTTGAACTCCTGAGCTCAGGTGATCCTCCTACCTCATACCTCACCGCCTCAGCCTTTCCAGTAGCTGGGACTACAGACATATGCCACCATGCCCAGCTAACTTATTTTTTTATTTTTTGAGACAGAGTCTCACTTTGTCTCCCAGGCTGAAGTGTAGTGGTGCATTCACGAATCACTGCAATGTCGACTTCCTGGGTTCAAGTGATCCTCCTGTCTCAGTACTCCCAAATAGCTGGGACTAGAGGCATGCACCACCATGGCCAACTAATTTTTGTGTTTTTTGTAGAGATGGGGTCTTGCTTTGTTGCCCATGTCGGTCTCAAACACCTGCCTCACCTTCCCAAAGTACTGGGATTATAGGCGTGAGCCATCACACCCATCCCAATACCTTGTTTTTTAAAAACTAGTTTTTTCATCTGTAAATGTTTTGAAACTATAATGAAATATTTATAATTCTATATTTTATACTATTTAATAAAATATTTTTCATCATACTCTATAACTTGTTAATTTCTGCCTACTTTTTAAAAATCCTCTATTTAAAACAACCTCTGAAGTAATGTAGGAAATAAAATTTTTTAACAGATCAGGTACCTGAGGCCAAGAATGATTATTACTGACATTTAGTCAGGTAACTAGTCAGCTGCTCTCCTGATTCTGGGTCCTAGTTCTTCCACCAGACCAGAGTGCCTCGTTTGAATCCTCTCACAAATGTTTTAGATTAACGTAGCAGCAACTGGATATATCAGGATTGTTTATACAAGAACGTTTCTTTGAAAATTTCATACATTAGTGTTTATTCAGTTCAACTGATTTCTATACTGTCTGGAAGAAATTCCAAAATGTATAATAGAGGCTGTAATTGGGATAATTGGTTTTGCTAATAATGGATTGAGCTGTAAAATTTGTTATAATAATATATTAAGATGCAAAATGTTGAAGCAGCTCTTACATGCATTTTATAATTATTATAGTCCTCCTCAAGAAATTCCACATGGAAACTTGATAAGACTGGCTGTGGATGAGTTATTCTGTTCCAAGATTGAACTGTGTGAAGAGCATGGGTGAGTATATGACAGACGTTTAAAATGACAGTATGTATGTGTTTATAAGGAAACCTAGGCAGATGTGCTCCTTGAAGTACTTTATGGATCATATTAACAAACCTAGTTTACTATGACATTTTATAGTGTTATTATGGAATATCCCTACATAGAATATGGTACTACCACTGATTGATGAATACAAAGCAAATACCTTTTCTTTCTTTTTCCTTACTGCTGAGTAGGTACAATAAAACCTTGGTTAACCGGAACCCAGCTAATCGGGACCCTCAATTATCTGGATTTTTTTCTGCACTCCTCATTTAGGAGAAAGAGGTAAATGACAACTAAAAAACTTAACCTAGTAAAAAAAGAGTTCAGAGAAGCAGAACATATTCATCCCAATCTCTTAACAATTTCTGTGAGTACATTATTGTATAATAAGAATTAATATTTAGAAGGATGATCTTATAGCTAATTAATTACAAAAGAAGATAAAAGTATGTTCTGTTAATTGCACCTATTAAGTCTAGAAAGTGAACTAATATATTGTAGCAACAAATACTGAAACAGATGGTTTTCTGGTTAATTTGGTTTAGTTAATAATGTCTGTTCCAGAATACTGTACCCTGAGCATTCCGGTTAATCAAGATTTTACTGTATAATTGAATTTGTTATATTCTGATCCATATACGTAATACCTCTATGAGGAAACAGAATTTGTTCATGCTTACAAAAGAGTCTAATGACAAAAGGAAGCAATTAGAGTCATATTATTTACCCTCTCTGCCATTATTTGAAACCAGCATAGAGAGAGAAATATAAAAGCATTCCTATCAGTTCTGTAGAGTTACGCTTTCATAAACTTATATAGAAATAGCTAGCATTTCCTGGAGTTTTAATATATCATTTCTAGTATAAGGAACACAGCTTATAAACTTCTAGAGCTATTAGGTGATATAAGGTACTAATATAGCCATACCATTACCTATACCTATACTAGATAATTATAAGAAAATTAAAGTCATGAAGACAACTCAGAAGTGTTGAAAGGCAACTTTGTCCCAAGTATAATAATGTTCATGCCTGTTTTCTGTTTTAGGTGTGGTGGCTTAAGAGAATTTTCCCAACGAATTTTCTGCCATGGGGCACCCCCTTTTGTTGTCTTAAATATGCAGCATTGGAAATCTGAAGATCTGGCATATGTACCCTATTACTTGGATTTGTCTGATCACAAGTAGGTATTTTTTTATTGTTTCTTTATAAAACTAATAAAAAAAATTTATCCTATTATGAAAATTTATCCCATTATTATGATTTTGGCTAGCCCTTAAGAGATGTTGTTGAGGCTGGGCATGGTGGTTCACACCTGTAATCGAAGCATTTTGGGATGCCAAGGTGGGCAGAGCACGAGGTCAGGAGTTCAAGACGAGCCTGACCAACATGGTGAAACCTCGACTCTACTAAAAATACAAAAATTAGCCAGGCAGAGTGGTGCACACGTGTAGTCCTAGCTACTCAGGAGGCTGAGACAGGAGAATTGCTTGAACTCAGGAGGTGGAGGTTGTGGTGAGCTGAGATTGCACCATTGCAATCCAGCCTGAGCAACAAAAGCAAAACTCTGTCTCAAAAATATATATATATGTGTATGTATCTATAGTTGAAAACAATCATATCTGTCTCTAAATTTACGTATTCTGAACAGAATCAGAGTCTATTACAAGGAGTCAGTTACTAGCAGTGTGCATAGTGGGCAGGTATGTGGACCATAGAATAGACAGAATTGGGTTCAAATCCTAGCCCTATCTTTTATAAGTTAACCTTGGGCCAGCAACTTAACCAGTTTACATGTCATTTTTCTTATCTATAAAACAGAGATGATGGTATCAACCTAGTGCAATTATTGTAAAGATTTCATACATACTAAGTGTTTAAGATAGTGCCTGAAACATGATACTGGATAGTATAATAATACCACAGTATTTTGTTCCTGACACATACTGGCTAATACTTGTATTTAAAGTCAAAGAAGTGTGTAGTAGTACGCAGGTGGTCATCATTTAAACATAAAATGTTACTTGTCAATATAAATAAAAATATCTGCCTACATATCAGGAAATAAAGGTTTCTTTTAACATTTTCCCTTTAAAAGTTTTCTTATGTATATGTTTACTCTTTTTTAAAAGAACCATGCAGGTTATAAGTTCATATGTTAAAATATGTTTTTAAAAAATTCTGGCCAGGCACGGTGGCTCATGCCTGTAATCCCAGCACTTTGGAAGGCTGAGGCGGGCAGATCATGAAGTCAGGAGATTGAGATCATCCTGACCAACATGGTGAAACCCTGTCCCCACTAAAAATACAAAAAATTAGCCAGGCATGGTGACACCCACCTGTAGTCCCAGCTACTCGGGAGGCTGAGGCAGGAGAATCGCTTGAACGAGGGAGACAGAGGTTGCAGTGAGCCAAGATGGCACCACTACACTCCAGGATGGGCGATAGAGTGAGACTCCATCTCAAAAAAAAAAAAAAGAAATTCTTAATTTCCACATTTCCAATTATATTACATGATTTATAGAGATGGATATCTTTTTCAGGTAACAGAATACAATGTCAATTTTATTCCTTAGTTAAGAATTTAAGGAATGTTTATCTTAAAAACAAAGTATTATAACTTTCTCCTATACTATGTTATTCAATTTGCAGGTATTTATTGGAAGGCGCCACATTATTTAACAAAGAGGAACATCATTATTCTGCAGCTTTCCAGATTGATGGACATTGGATGCACTATGATGGGCTCAGAAATGTGAATTTAATTTTGTTAAATAAACCCCCAGAGTTTCTCCTCTTGTCATCGTTGGTTTATATTCGAGCAACAGAGAAATAAATATAGACTGATGCTAAAAGTTGTTTTCCCTCCTGCCCATGCTCCCCCAGATGAAGGGCTTATTTTGTGTATTCTTGGTATCCAAGGAAAACAGTTCAACTATACTAGTTTCAGAGGTGTATTTTCAGTGTTTAACCCCAGGTAAATATTTTATATAGAGGATCTATGCAAAAATGTTTGTATTTCTTTTTTTTATATTTCCTGAGTTATTTTTATATGAGCATATTTTATGTTGAAATAAAATATATCTTGTGGCCTTTGTATTTTTTATTTATATGTACCTCAAAGATTTTTACAATTCTGTCCTTGAATTCAAGAAATATTTTGTCATCTGAATTTGAAATTTTTCTTTTTGGATAGCCAAGTAAAAAGGTAAAAGTCAGTATTTCAGTTTATATAATTTAATAGTTCAAAATATAGCTAACTATATTTCTTTGCCCTACCTCACTATAATCCAAAGTGCACTATTTGATCTAGTATGGATTTGAATGTACAAGTTATGGATGGCTTAGTTTATTAATTTGATTTGCCCAATATCCCTGCAGCAATTTTTTAAAAATGTATGAGAAATCTTTTTGAGCTTAATCTGTTTTCTTTGTAATGGCAAATGACTTTAACTACTTCCTAAAGTATTATAAACCTACCAGTGGATTTTAAGTGATAGCTAAGTTTCCAAGATTAAGTCAAGTTATTCCAAATAGATTATATAACTATACTAAATGTTTATGTTAAATGTAATTTGAAATGCTCTAATATATTTTGCAGATACAACTGTAAACGATATTAGGCAACTGGATGTTCACTAGTGTTGGACTAACAATAGAAATGCACTTTAAATAGATATTTAAGAGGAACTGGGTGCCTGGAAGTATTTATTTTCCTAGTGAAGTTTTATATTGACACAGAGAAAAGAATACTTACATTTTTGGAGTGCTGTCTGCTGGCTTCCTTAAAAGTAGTGATTGATAGCATGAAGCTTTGATTTGCAATACAAATCATTAGGATTTTATAATTATCAGTACATTATGTTTCTTTATAAAGACCTTAAGATCACTCTTCTTTTTACAATTTAAGAGAAAAATAAAGATTTTCAAAGGAAAATACTTTTTGAAATTTATCACCACTTATTTTAGTGTTTACATTTTGAGATTAGTTGCAATATATTTGGAAACTTCTACATGACAGCACAGATCACTGCCATCTGCTGAATTGCTAAAGTGCTTGCTGCCATGTTGAGAAAACTTACCCAAGAATGAATGAATATGGGTGAAACATTACTGAGAATGCCTCACTTTAGCAAATACTATGAAAATTCTTTTTTATATATCAAACTGATATACAGAAAGAATTTTACCCCAAGATTTATTTAAATAGTTTCCCAAGTATAACTGAATAGAATTTAGTTTAGAGTAAACTTCTGGGGACACCTGATTGCATGAAGTATACGAAAATACAAATATTAGAGTAAACATAAATGGTGTTATTAACAAAATTATTTCTAATGCAGATTTATTCTTTTAGGAATTGCACTTTACTTGGAATACTAGTTTATCATGAAACGACGACTTACCTACCTCACAGGGTTGTTGTGAGGATTAATATGTTTGTTAAAATCTTGACTACCTTGAACTTGCTAATAAACATTTTTCTACCTCCTTTATTTGCAGGCAAGACTCCCAGATTTTCTCTCACTATGAACTTTGCAGATTTTTAAAAATTATTTAGGCTGAAGCTCCTATCACTAATTAGCATGTAATGGAAGTTGAGTATGCCTTCTTAACCCCATGCTGGGATTAAGGAGAACAGATAGTTTATTTTTATGGTAGCCATTAGTTGATAGAAATAAGAAATTATCCCCTGCTGACCAAACAGTGAATAGAAAAAGAGTCAAAAAGAATTAACTAGATTATCTACGGAATGTGAAGGCGAGGGCATGGAAAATTCTTTGTAATTCTATAAACACCCTTAGGAAAATCAGAATAATCTACTGGTGGGGCAGGGGCTAAAGATATGAGAGAATAATTAGAATATATATAAACATATTTTTGAGATGGAGTCTCTGTCACCTAGGCTGGAGTGCAGTGGTTCGATCCTGGCTCACCGGAGCCTCTGCCTCTCAGGTTCAAGGAATTCTCCCACGTCAGTCTCCGGAGTAGCCTGGAATACAGGTCCACAGCCATGACACCTGGCTAATTTTTGTATTTTGGGTAGAGAAGGGGTTTCACCATGTTGGCCAGCCTTGTCTGGAACTCCTGCCCTTAGGTGATCCACCCGCCTCAGCCTCCCAAAGTGCTGGTATTACAAGCGTGAGCCACCGTGCCCAGTCCTAGAATATATTTTCAATCAAAATACCACAAACTACTACTATACCTATGGGGACAGCAAAAATAATTTTAAAACCTTTTCTACAATCATCTGGCATAAAGAACAAAGAACATTTAAGGAGTCTTCAACTAGCTTCTCTTCAGCAAAAGAAACCATTTCTTCTCTAATTTCTGCAAATAATTTTACTGAGATTATTCCTTCAAAGTAGTTTATAATAATTTATAAATTATTAGAGTTTGCTTAAACTGTCACTAGATCTAATCCAATGAAAGAGGAAGAGAAAGAATAACTGACTACCACAGGCGTGCTTACTAGGGTAAGTCCCATGTTCTATTTCTTTCCTAAAGTCTGAGCAAACAACTATATAATCAGATGTCCACTATGACACATAAAAAAGCTATACATGGCAGGACACATGGCTCATGCCTATAATCCCAGCACTTTCGGAGGCTGAGGCGAGAGGATCACTTGAACTCAGGAATTCCCTGGGCAACACGGGGAGATGGGAGGAATTCCCTGGGCAACACGGGAGACCCCGTCTCTACTAAAAATACAAAAATCAGTCGGGTGTGGTAGTGTTCACCTGTTGCCTATAGTGCCTCAGGAAGCTGAGGTGGGAGGATGGCTTGAGCCTAAGAGGCGGAGGTTGCAGTGAGCAGAGATCACTGGAGCAGCCTGGGCAATGGAGCGAGACCTGTGTCCAAAAAAAGGAAAAAATAAACAACTGTACATGTTGAGCGTATGAAAAATTTAGTTTTACAATGATTCAGTGATGTTTAATTATTAGAAAATAACTGTAATGAACTATAAGGCAGAAAGGGTAAGAAGTTCATGTAAAATGACTGTAATTAATATTACTAAACTACAGCCAAAGCAAACATTTAAATTTTTCTCATTTTCCTTTGTTGATGCCCTAGCATTTACAATCAGCATCAAATTCTTCTGCCCTAAAATTGCATTTCTTTAAAAGTTCATTTTATTGCCAGGCATGGTGGCTCATCCTGTAATCCCAGCACTTTGGGAGGCCAAGGTGGGCAGATCATGAGGTCAGGAGTTCAAGACCAGCCTGACCAACATGGTGAAACTCTGTCCCTCCTAAAAATATAAAAATTAGCTGGGCTTGGTGGCAAGCACCTGTAATCACAGCAACTCAGAAGGCTAAGGCAGGAGAATCACTTGAATCCTGGAGGCAGAGGTTGCAGTGAGCCAAGATCGTACCACTGCACTCCAGCCTGGGTGACAGAGCAAGACTCCACTTCAAAAAAAAAAAAGTTTATCTTATTGAGACATTTATACAAAGGTCTTAAATTCAGTGTCCCACTATCAGGGGTTCCTACATCCTACCTTACTGGCCCAAGCTTCACTCTCTGGTCACCTGGACAGCAACCTTGCTGTGGTTTGAATGATAGTGTCCCTTTCAAAATTTACATTGAACTTAATCCCTGTGGTGGTGGTACTGAGAGCTGGGGGCTTTGGGGAAGTGATGAAGTCATGAGGGCTTTGCCCTCATGAGTGAGATGAGTTGCCCTTATAAATGAACTTTTTTTTTGAGACAGCATTTCACTGTGTCACCCAGGCTGGAGTGCCATGGCACAATCATGGCTCACTGCAGCCTCAACCTGTGGGGCTTAAGTGATCCTCCCATCTCAACCTCCCAAGTTGCTGGGACTATAGGCATGTGCCACCACGCCCGGCTAATTTTTTTGTAGAGACAGGGTCTCTCTATGTTTCCCAGGCTGGTGTCAAACTCAGCTCAAGCAATCCTCCTGCCTCAGCCTCCCAAAGTGCTGGGATTATAGACATGAGCCACTGTGCCCAGTCAGAAATAAGAGAGTGAGTTTGGCCCTTTTGCCCTTCTGCCTCCTGCTATGTGATGATGCAGCAAGAAAGCCCACATCAGATGCTGGCACCTCCATCTTGATTTTTCCAACTTCTAGAACTGTAAGAAATAAATTTCTGTTCTCTATAAATTATGGAATCTCAGATGTTTTGTTATAGCAGCACATATGGACTAAGACACTCCTTTAACCTCAAATTTAATTTGATCCTGGGGAGAAAACAGCCTTTTACTCTATCCCTTGGAAGTTGAGGAGAAGGAAGTTAGTAAAAAGCCATTTGTAGCTAGATAATTTATTTATATGCTGAGGCTGTCCATTAGATTTACCCTCAAATGAGCAATCAGTTCCATAGTTCATCCAGTGTTTTCTCAATAAGATCTTCTGCAAGGTATCAGAAGGAATATTGCTAAAAAATGAAAAGGTGAGTTGCTTTGGCAGGAACCTCAAAAGGATGTGGAATGCAACAGGAGCTTTGAGAGCAAATTCACTGTCTAGACAAGTTAGCCATAGTAGAATCAGCAACTTGCTATTTATATACTTAGATGAGTTTCCATTACTTGTTTTACCTTTGAATTTTATTTTATTTATTTATTTATTTTTGAGATGGAGTTTTGCTCTGTTGCCCAGGCTGGAGTGCAGTGGCATGATCTTGACTCACTGCAACCTCTGCCTCCCAGGTTCAACCAATTCTCCTGCCTCAGAGTCCTAGATAGCTGGGATTACAGGCATGTGCCACAACAGCTGGCTAATTTTTGTATTTTATTAGAGACAGGGTTTCACCATGTTGGCCAGGCTGGTCTCGAATCCTGACCTGAGGTGAGTCACCTGCCTAGGCCTCCCAACGTGCTGGGATTACAGGTGTGAGCCACCGTGCCCAGCCTATCTTTGAATTTTATAAAGACTCATTTCATAATATGAATATAAAATGGTATGTAATCAGTAACTAACAAAAGAAGTTTGAAGAAGAAAATAAAGGTCATCCATAACTTCTCCACCAGCATTTCTTCCGTCCATAATTTATACAATTATCATTGGATAATCCAATGATTGCCTCAGATTGGTAAAGACTTTTTGGAAATGATGAGAACAAACCTTGATATGTGTGATGGATATATTGTTTACTAAGAACGATGGGAAGGACCACTGAGCCATTCCCAGGTGGGAAACTGCTCAGGGCATTCTAAAACAGTAAACAATATATAGCTGTCATGCACTAGTTAAACCAGTTCTTAAAACACAGGATATGTGACTTTGCCCCCATTGCTCCCTCATAAAGAAAGCTTTCTAGTTTATCTTTAATTAGTAGTGAACAGGCACTAGCTGCCTGCCTAGTTTATCTTTATTCTATGAAAAAACATAGAACACCTGCTCGTTAAAAATAATCACGTGTTCACAAAGAATAAATACGTGGATCAGAGTCTGCTCTGGGCTCTCAGCTCGGAATGCTGTCAGCCCCCTAATTCCCACTTCACACTCTATCTTTGTGTTTGTTTCTTAGTTCCTTCAGCACCAGTGGGTTGGTGTCTCCACAACTGAGCTGGTCTCGGCATGGAAAGTCTAGCATGGCTCTACGGTACTGAAGAGAACCAAGAACCAAAGAGTTAGGGCTTGGAAGGAAGAAGTGTATACTCCTAGAGGACAACATAGTGATGATACAGATAATCAATATGAGAA
The DNA here is from genome assembly GCA_963573385.1 of Cacajao melanocephalus. Taxonomy (NCBI): domain Eukaryota; kingdom Metazoa; phylum Chordata; class Mammalia; order Primates; family Pitheciidae; genus Cacajao; species Cacajao melanocephalus. The sequence goes on from CAUYLG010019769.1 coordinate 32,482, forward strand.
AACTCCAAGAGGAAAGTAAGACTCAGGAAAACAGCTGTGGCCACCTGTTCAGGCATTTCTTTCCACCTGGACACTTGCCTTCAGAAACATTTGTCTTCTTAAACCTTCAATAACTCATTCTTTTATTTTACAAAGGATATCATTCCTTTACACTCCTCTACCTACATCTCAGTCATAATATCCCAGGTGCTGAAGTCTGGAAGCAAGACCAGGATGGTATAAATTGTCCCTAAATAGATACAACCAAATAGACTTTCTGTTTTCCTATTAATCTAACACAGCCATATAACAAAGAAAGATTAAAATACACTCAACACAATCAGCTTTAAGCGTAGGGTGGACAAAATCTGAGGGAGTTTTTGAAGATGAGGGAAGCAGATACAATAAGTATCTCTGCAAACCCAACATCTGAGAAGTTTATGGCAGTGGAAAGGAAGGGAGGGGGAAGGAGAAAAAACACAGAAGAGCTGACCTGTACTCAAATTAAGAAGAGACCAAGTGCAGTGGCTCATACCTGTAATCCCAGCACTTTAGGAGGCTGAGGCAGGCGGATCACCTGAGGTCAGAAGTTTGAGGCCAATATGGTGAAACCCTGTCTCTACTAAAAATACAAAAATTAGTTGGGCATGGTGGCAGGCACCTGTAATCCCAGCTACTTGGGAGGCTGAAGCAAGAGAATCACTTGAACCAGGAGGCGGAGGTTGCAGTGAGCCAAGATGGTGCCATTGCACTCCAGCCTGAGGAATAAGAGCCAGACTTCGTCTCGAAAAAAAAAAAAAAAAAAGAGGTCAGGTTAAGGCTTGGAGAAAATGGAGAAAATGGTCAGCCAGCTAGGAAAATCCTTTCCCAAGCTAAGTTTGATTTGGGGGCTCCAAGCTAGAACAAGGTAATATCAGACATATTTTCTCTGCAGCATTCATTTAACGAATACTTACTGAGTATCTACTATTTGCTAGTTGAATTAGATATGCTTTCTGCCCTGGAAGTGTATACATGCTTAGAGAGGGAGAAAAATGAGTAAAGCAGTGATGACGGTATAAAGGGAAGTACTATGGCAAGTACCTGGGGCTTTGAAGAGTACACAGGAGGAACACCTCTGCAAACAACTGCTGAGACGTTTTTGAATCAGGCCTTTCACAGCTGCTGCCTACCACTCCTGGAGGAGGTCTGTAAAGGAAAAAGACTGCAGATTGTTCAGCTTGCGATTTCAAAGACAATTATAAACTACTATTTCCTCTACCTCTACCCACAAAGCCTAACTGCCATTATTTCTGCTAGAATGCTATAAGCCTTACATTTAAAAACAAAAAATTTTCAAATACCTTCAAATTTTTTTTGAAAATGTATCAAAGCTAAAGTCATCCACACACATTAATCTCAATTTTTTTTCTCTTTCTGATGCAAGGGAAGGTATGTGAGGAAAGTGAGAGGGTCACTTGAGATGGGCCTTCTTTAGCAGTAGTAGTAGTAGTAGTAGTATTTTGAGACAGAGTCTTGCTCTGTGGCCCAGGCTGCAGGGCAGTGGTGCAATCTCGGTTCACTGCAACCTCCGCCACCGGGGCTCAATCAGTTCTCAGACTCAAGCAATTCTCTGGCTCAAGCCTTCCGAGTAGCTGGGACAATAGGGGCGCTCCACCATGCCCGGCTAATTTTGGGGCTTTCACCATTTTGGCCAGGCTGGTCTCGAAATCCTGGCCTCCAGTTGATCTGCTCGCCTCGGCGTTAAAAAGTGTTGGGATTATACAGTTTGAGCCACCACGCCCGGCCTGGCCTTCTTTGAACACTTGGTAAATATGTTGTCCGCTGGACTTGAAGAAAAAGGACCGATTCCCAACTCCTGCAGTATTCTTCAAAAACACTAGGTGGCAGGAGCTCCACGGCAAAGAATGTAAAGGACCTGGAGTGAAAACAATACCTGAACTTTTTTGTCCTTAAAAGTGTTAATCTACCTTTTTGTTTTGTTTTGTTTTTTGTTTTTGTGACAGCGTCTCGCTCTGTTGTCCAGGCTGGAGTGCAATGGCGCGATCTCGGCTCACTGCAACCTCTGCCTCCCGGGTTAAGCCATTCTGCCGCCTCAGCCTCCTGAGTACCTGGGACTACAGGGGCAAGCCACTAAGCCTGGCTAATTTTTGAATTTTTATTAGAGACGGAATTTTGACATGTTGACTAGGCTGGTTTCAAAATCCTGACCTCAAGTGATCTGCTCGCCTCAGCCTCCCAAAGTGCTGGGATTACAGGCGTGAGTCACCAGGCCCAGCCATTAACCTACTTTATAATTTGGGTGAAGCAAGCAAATTTTCCTTCTGTTCTATGACACTACCTACTCATAAGTCAGAGGAAACATACAACCACGGCGCCTTTGATAAAGTTGGCTGTGCTCTTTGCCAGCACTCCCACTAAAATATGATTTGTAAGCTGACCCTGGGGTTTCTTCATCTATTTCCTCCCAACCCTCATGGCTTCTGAAATTTTCCCCTCTTCCTTCACCTCTCATTTTGAGAAGGCTTAGGAATTTCTATTCTTAGCAAGCTTATAAAATGCCAGAAGACCTAATTCAGGACTGCCTTTTTTCACCAAGGAAAAAGATTGGAGTTGCAGACTAAGTGAATCATGCTATATGATCAATGGATTGTCTTTATTATTATTATTATTTCTTGATTGATTTCTGGTTTTCGGGCAGTCGAGGAAAGGCAAGAATGTGGCAGTTAAATCTGGACTCTGAAGTTAGATTGCCTGGATTCAAATTCAGGCTCGGTCACAGGCTGTGTGGCTTTGGGCCTGTGACTTAACCTCTCTATTTTTGTTTCCTCACTGATAATACCAGAATATATCTCATAAGGTTGTAGTGAGGATTAAATGAATTACTGTATATAGCACTTACTGCCTGACACATAATAAGCACTATGAAAGTGCTAGCTACTGAGGCAGGAGAATAGGGAATTAGGATAACGAAGGGTTAAGGCAGAAGCAAAAGAGCAGCAGGTGCAGACAGTTCTAGGCAAGATTAGGCAGCATACAGGCCACATCCTGGCTCCTGTAAACAAGATGGGGGTTTTCACTTCAACCTCTGATTGACTGCAGGCCAAGCCTCCACTTCAGCCTTTGATTGGTCGTAGGCCAATCCTTCAAAGGGTGCAAACAATTAGAGACCTTCAAAGGGCACATAGGGGTGTTGCCCAAGTTCTTTTGGCTTTATGAAAACCCCGGGGAGTATTTCAATAGACGGGCTCTTGAGCTGCTTCTTGAAGCCCATTCCCACTCTGTGAAATGTACTTTCACTGCTATGAATCTGTGTTTTCATTACTCCATTCTTTTGTTGCTTTGTCCTTTGTGGTTTCCTTCTGTTGTTACTTTGTATATTTTGTTCAATTATTTGTTCAACACTCCAAGGACCTGGACAATTCACAGTTAAGACCTTTCACCCAGTAACACTACCATTATTGATTCCTCTTTCAATTTTTTAATCAAGAAACTACAGTAAATTAGTGCGTAGCGTTGTTGCAGAAAATGAAGTAAATTCTATGCAAATATTTCAAGTTTGTTGGCTGAAAACCATTGCTGGTATTTCTGTGGAAATGAAGCTCACAGAACAAATTACAACATAAAAGTAGTTTTTAAAAAGTTAAATACATAAATTAGGTGAAAATGCAAGAACAAAGCAAAAGCAAAAATGTGAAGAGAAAGTGAATGAATTAAAGTTTCCTAGACACCAAATGATAAAATATCCCATCTTGTTCCTGTGCAAAATCTTTAACCGCCAGATACTGTCGAAAATTGTTTATCCCCCTGCTATAGTCTGAGTGTTTATGTCCCCCCAAAATTCATTTGTTGAAACTCTCACCCCCAAAGTGATGGCATTAGGAGGTGGGGCAAGGCAATTAGGTCATGAGAACGGAGCCCTCCTGGATGGGATTAGTGCTCTTAGAAGGGACCCAAGAGAGATCCCACCTCCTACTACCACATGAAGACATAACAACATGACACCTATGAACCAGAAAAAGTGTTCTTACCAGACACAGAATCTGCCTTTATCTTGGACATCTCAGCTTCCAGAACTGTGAGAAATAATTTCTGTTGCTTATAAGCCACTCAGTTATGGTATTTTGTTATAGCAGTTCAAATGAACTAAGATACCACCATATATATACATATATATACACACACTATATATATATATATATATATGCATATGTAATAAGACTTTGGTATCATATGTCTTAGACATAGATATACACATATGTCTATATATGGACATATATGATATCAAAATCTTTTAAAGTCTGCCTATAAAACTTTTTCAGACATATTCCTCTATTTAGTGGGAACCACCTATTCTATTAAATTCTAGGACTCTTGACTATTTAAATTCTTAACTCTTTTCAGGGCACACACAAGAATATACTTTCTAAGACTTGTTTCCTGTTCACTGAGACAAAAGTGATTGGTCCATCCTTATTTACATCCTGCCTTATGCAGTAAGAGATTTAAATCAGCTTTTGATGTACATTAAAACATAAGAAACTTTTCAAATCTTTAACTATATTTTAATGTTAGACATAGTTTGAGCCAAAATGAATCTGAGGCCAGCTGACATCTTTTAACAAGCCCAAGTAGGGAGACTAATCAAAACAGCCTGTAAGGCCGGGCACAGTGGCTCACACCTGTAATCCCAACACTTTGGGAGGCCAAGGTGGGCAGATCACCTGAGGTCAGGAGTTCAAGACCAGCCTGGCCAACATAGTGAAACCCCACCTCTACTAAAAATACAAAACTTAGCCAGGCATGGTGGTACTTGCCTGTAGTCCCAGCTACTCAGGAGGCTGAGGCACAAGAATCACTTGAACCCAGGAGGCAGAGGTTACAGTGAGCCAAAATTGCGCCACTGCACTATAGCCTGGGTAACAGAACAAGACTGTGTCTCAAAAACAACAACAACAAAACAGCCTGTAAGGCACTTTTGTCTATTGCCGATAGGTATGCAAAATGGAACAACCTTTTGGAAGAAGTGGGCAAGATCCAGCAATGTTGATGTCATCCACCCTGGCCCAGCAATTCCACTTCTGAAAAGCTATTCCCTAAATAGAAACTGACAAATGCACAAGGCTGTTCGTCACATTATTAGTACAGGCAAAGGTCTGAAAACAACCCAAATGCCCATCAGTAGGCTAGTTAAAAACCTGTGGTATATCCACACAGCAAAGTGCTGAGCAACTGTAAAAAAGAGTAAGAATGATCTCAATATATTGATATGGAAAAATCTCCAGAATATATTAAGTGAAAAAAAGTCAAAAAAGTGTTTTTGTAGTATGCTATCCTTTTTGTTAGGAAATGGAGAAAATGGCATTTTATTTTTAAAGTGAAACAATGAAACCAACATCTAATAAAAGTTATTACCTATAGAGAAATAAATTGAACATGGTGGAAAAGATGAAAATGCAGACGAAATTTCTGTGACTGCATCTTGTCGTCTAGTTTCTACTCTAGAGTCAAGTAAATATTATATATAATTAAAAATTAAATCAAAGTATATCCCTAAAAATTAAAAGCTGAATCAAAATAACCTAACTATACATTCATTAGGTTATTAACCAAAGAAAAGTATTAATTCATTTGATTCTAAAGCTAGCATTCATATCATACATCCTTGTAAAATATAATCTAAGGATGGAAGAATAACAATCTTCACTTTTGGTCTTATTATTTATTGGTCTTATTATTTATAGCTATATCAGTATTGTTATTCTGAAACTATTATATGTACATTGTAAGATAAAGCAAATAGGTAATTATGTCAGTGTTGCTAGACCATGATTTTCAGGCTAAAAAAAAAGTATCTTAGAATCAAAGCATGTAAGTAGAAGCCTTTTTCTCTTAAAATTAAAAAAAAATAAAGTATTTCCTGACTCTGCCTACTGAATAGCCTAAAAGCAACGACAAATCAGAAAGCACCTCTAGCACCCATATTGGGATCTCTAAATACCATTTCCTAGCAAAAGGTGCCATAGGCCCTTAAAGGAATAGGTGATTCTGGATCTGGGAAAGAAAATATAAAAGAAAACTAAAACGCAAGAATGCCTGAATTTGATACCTGAATTGTGGTTACAGAAGAGACTATCCTTATTCTTAGGACACATACACTAAAGTATTACAGGATAAAAGGACACAACGTATGCAACTGACTTTCAAATGGCTTGAAAAAATGAGAAAACATTATAAAAACAAATAAGCCGAATGCTAAATATTGGTTAATCTTGGAAAAAGTATAGAAGTGTTCTAACAACTTTTCTGTAAATTTGACAATATTTTAAATTATTTCAAATAATTTAATAATTTTCTGGTACTTTAAAAAAAAAAAGAAAGAAATGAAACTTTCAAAGGAACTTAGTGGGTATCCACAGGACTAGGATGGAAAATCAATTGAAATGCGTATATTGAAACAGATATGTGAAAATTTTTGGTTTCATGATACTTAATCATCTTTGGAGGTTGCTAGGTCACCAGTTCATTACTCTGAAGATTGAGAAAGGAATGAATGAGACATTTTCCCCTGCCATTCTTGTGTATTATGTATCTCAGAGTAACCAGATAAGTGATGAGGAAGTGTTTTCCTTTATAGAATTCCAGCTAATAAATGCAGAAGAAATGACAGAATTGGAAAAAATCACTGTTTTGTAACTCCTAATGTAGTATTAGGTTTGGTGCAAAAGTAACTGCCATCTTTGCTGTTACTTTAAAAGGCAAAAAGTACAATTACTTTGGCACCAACCTAATAACAGATCCAGCTGTGGCCATCAAGAGCCACTAAAACCATCAGGGGAGAGTGTGATAGGAAACTTGGTAATGGAAAGACCAGGTTAACTAAAAGTGAGATAACCAGACATAACATACCTTATGATGCAATGCAATAATAAGTATATACCGCATCAGTTATGCTTGACAAAAAAAAGAACCTGAATCTAATCAAAACTCTACATCCGGCCGGGCGTGGTGGCTTACACCTGTAATCCCAGCACTTTGGGAAGCCGAGGTGGGTGGATCACCTGAGGTCAGGGGTTCAAGACCAGCCTGACCATCATGGAGAAACCCCATCTTAAAAAAAAAAAAAGACTCTACATCCACCTATACCAGTTAAAAGAAAACTTGAAGAATGGGACAATAAGATAAACAATACCACAAAAAAGCAATTAGCTAAATCCAGCATGTGGGGCAATCTGCTAGACAAATGGCCTCATTTCCGCATAAATAAAATGGGGTGGGAGGTAGTGACAGGTAGAGATTAAAAGGGATTTAAGAGACGTAACACTCAAATACAATGAATAAACCTCATTTAAACCCAGAATTAAAGCAACCAATAGTAATCAAAAAACCAATAGTAATCAAAGCAACCAATAGCAATCAAAAAAATTTTTGAGACAATCATGGAAGTTTGAATATAGACTGGGTACTAAATATAGTACTAAATAAAGTAATAAAAAAGTTATAACTTTTCAGTGTGAATATACCAGTGTGGCTTATAGAAAACTTTTTTTTTTTTTGACAGAGTTTCACTCTTGTTGCCCAGGCTGTAGCGCAATGGCACAATCTTGGCTCACCACAACCTCCGCCTCCTGGGTTCAAGCCATTCTCCTGCCTCAGCCTCCTGAGTAGCTGGGATTATAGGCATGAGCCACCATGCTCACCTAAATTTGCATTTTTAGTAGAGACAGGGTTTCCCCATGTTGGTCAGGCTGATCTCGAACTCCCGACCTCAGGTGATCCACCTGCCTCAGCCTCCCAAAGTACTGGGATTACATGCATAAGCCACCATACCCGGTCTAGAAAACTTTTTATTGTTGTTTTTAGAATTAAATTTTAAAGTGTCCTTATCAGTTAGAGATCCAGCCTCGTTTATTTAGTGGTTATATCACATGATGTCTGGGATTTTCTTTAAAATATTCCAGCAAAAACAAAAGTGAAGTGAATAGGTGAAATAGGATTAGCAAAATGTGATTAATAGTTGACACTGGGGGCCGCTCGCGGTGGCTTACACTTGTAATCCCAGCAAGTTGGGAGGCCAAGTCAGGTGGATCATGAGATCAGGAGTTCAAGACCAGCCTGTCCAATATGGTGAAATCCCGTTTCTACTAAAAAATAGAAAAATTAGTCGGCCATAGTGGTGCATGCCTGTAGTCCCAGCTACTTGGGAGGCTGAGGCAGGAGAATCGCTTGAACCCGAGAGGCAGAGGTTGCAGTGAGCCAAGATTGTGCACTGCACTGCAGCCTGGGCAACAGAGTGAGGCTCCATCTAAAAAAAAATTGACACTGGGAGATGGGCATGTGGAGGTTGAATTTCTATTAAAAAGAACAAAAATAAAAAGCCTGGAAGACATATCAAAACTCACTTGAGCTGTCCTAATGTGTATTGGCTTTTCATCACGCCACTCAACTTTACTGCTGGACTTGAGTTCTGGCTCTGCACTGGAAGGGTTTTTTGGATTCCATTACAAGCCTATTGCTGACTCCTAAAATCTTCTCATCATAGTCTTCCATATTAGAGTTGGAACTTCCACCCCCATTACTGCTGCAAAGGAAAGGACTATCTAGTAATTTTATGAAAGAACCCAAGAGGGTTCTTTCTAGACCTCTGCCAGACTTAACGCTTTTCTCTATTTTCCCCTCCAGGAAGAAAAAAATCTGAGGTGACTTTTTACATTCCTCAAATGGATTGTGGGATATGTCTTATGTTACACCCTTACACCTTCCACCAAGTCTTGCACATACTAAGCACTCAAAAACTGTCAGCTGACCAATTTTACAGTAAGTTCTGGGTAATGCGAAAGCTATCTTGGCATGTGTTAGAATAAAAAGGCAGAACTGAAAAAGCATCTATGCAGCCAATAAATCTCAATTTCAATATTTTAATGTGTACTCCATTTAAAATGTATTATTTAATTTTCTGTGTCATCTATAATACACTTTAAACACTTCAAGATATGTCTGTTAAGTTTCAACTTCAACTCTAGAAGATGCCCTCATCAAGAATGCAGTTGAGATCTTTAATATCGAAAGAAAGGAAGTCAGTGTATCAAAGAAATATCTGCACTCCCATGTTGACTGCAGCATTAGTCACAATAGCCAAGATACAGAATCAATCTAAGTGTCCATCAATGGTTGAATGGATAAATAAAATGTGGTACACATGTACAATGGACTATTCAGTCATAAAAATAATAAAATCCTGTCATTTGAAACAACATAGATAGAAATGGAGAACATTATATTAAGTGAAATAAGGCAGACAAATATTGCATGCCCTCACTCATGTAGGAGCAATAAAAGAAAATTGAACTCATGGAAGTAGAGAATAGAATGATGATTACTAGAAACTGGGAAGGGTTGTGGGGGAAAAAAAGGATGGTTAAAGGTACAAAAATACAGGTAAATAGAAGGAATACGATCTAGTGTTTGGCAACACACACACAGCCTGTCATGGGGACAAGGGAAGGGAAAACATCAGGATAAATAGCTAATGCATGTGGGACTTAATACCTAGGTGATGGGTTAATAGGTACAGCAAACCACCATGGTACATATTTACCAATGTAACAAACCTGAGGTTCTGCACATGTATTCTCGAACTTAAACTAATTTTTTTTTTAAAAAAAGATCTAGTGTTCATTAGCACAATAGGGCAACTATAGTTTTGTTTTTGTTTTTTTGAGATGAAGTTTCACTCTTGTGGTCCAGGCTGGAGTGCAGTGGCAAAATCTCTGCTCACTGCAACCTCTGCCTCCCTGGCTCAAGCAATTCTGCCTCAGTCTACCGAGTAGCTGGGATTACAGGCATGTACCACCACACCCAGCTAATTTTGTATTTTTAGTAGAGACAGGGTTTCACCACGTTGGTCAGGCTGGTCTCGAATTCCCGACCTCAAGTGATCCAGGGTAACTACAGTTAACATTAATTTATTGCATATTTCAAATTAACTAAAGTGTAGAATTGGAATGTTCCTAACACAAATGATGAACGTTTGGGGTGATGGATACCCCAATTACCCTGATTTGATCATTGCATATTATATGCTTGTATCAAAATACCATATGTACTGCATAAGTATGTACAACTATTATGTATCATAACAAATTATTTTTATAATTTTTTTTAAAAGAATCGAGTTAAGGCGTGGCTAGCTGGCATTCTAACTAGGAAACCCAGGCTCAAAGCAACTTCAAGTACTTTTGTTATCTCTCCATAATCTAATCAGTATCCAATGCTTTGCTAATTAGCGTATTAAATGTCAGGAACATTTCTTGGGGAAGTGGCTCATCGACTAGAATGATATCAGAAAGTTGCTCTTGACCTGGCATGGTGGCTCATACCTGTAAATCCAGAAATACAGCACTTTCTGAGGCTGATGTGGGAGAATGGCTTGAGGCCAGGAGTTTGAGAACACCCTGGCCAATTATTTTCTATAAAATAAAAATTTAAAAAATTAGCCAGGCAGTGGCCCACACCTGTACTTCCAGCTACTCAGGAGGCTGAAGCAGGTAGGATCATCTGAGCCAAAAAATGAAGAAGACTGTAGTGAGCCAAGACTGTGTCATTGCCACTGCACTCTGGCAACAAAGTGAGACCCTATTTCAAAAAGAGAGAAAAAAAAAAACTACTTTTACTCATAAAGACTGAATCCATTCAGGCCTGTAATTTACAACTTCCTAAAAATGGCACCCAAGTCTCAACAGCTTGTTTCTTTAGGATTGTGGGTTACCTAGTGCTGACCATAAAAGTAATGGAATCCTCTTGCATATTACCGTGTCTGCCTCAAGTAAATCTATCTTCCTTCCCTCCTTTTCTTTCTTTTTTTCTGAGACGGAGTCTCCCTCTGTCGCCCAGGCTGCAGTGCAATAGCGCAATCTCGGCTCACTGCAACCTCCGCCTCCTAGGTTCAAGAGATTCTCCTGCCTCAGCCCCTCAAGTAGCTGGGACTACAGGCACATGCCACCACGCCCAGCTCATTTTTTTTTTTTTAAGTAGAGATGGGCTTTCACTGTGTTAGCCAGGATGGTCTCAATCTCCTGACCTCGTGATCTGCCCTCCTCGGCCTCCCAAAGTGCTGAGTTTACAGGCGTGAGCCATCTTGCCTGGACTAAACCTTTCTTAAAAGGCTGGGTAGAGAATCTAAAAAGGCAGAAATCTGGGACTGCAATGGGCTTATTGAACTCTTTTGCTCCTGTTTTACTTATGAATGTTTCTTTAGTAAACGTCTGAATGTGTGGCAGAATTTGGCCTAAGACATGTTTTTATTGTAACCTGATAAAGAGGATGTAAATGGGTGGCTACTCTATGGCTACTACCTATCTATCTATGCAAAAAAAACCCTAAGAGTCAAGCATGATGAAGTTAGCTTGGTTGAGATCACAATTATGACATATACAAAGTAGATTTTTCATTTTTATTTAAACATTTTACATTAAATGAAATTTAACCATAATCATTACAGAACATTACCACAATAATAGACACAAATAACCTTTAAAATAAAAAAAGAATACAACTCCCAACTACTTAAATGCCACTTTACTATGTAAACATAAATAAAATAAAACCCTGATGCTAAAAAGGTACATGTTCAGAGGTAAAATACATATACAAAAAACATTTAAACTAACATAATCCACAACTAGATCACATTCTTTGCAAGAGAGTACAAATATTAGTACTCTACAGCTACAAAATTTCAGAATCCTGTTAAAATCAAAACCGCTGCTGGTTTATTATACACAGCACAATTCATAAGGCAAAAATATAGGCATTATCATCCAGTTCTTTAATTTCACTTGTATTTTAAGGCAAACTTGGAACTTTTTGCTTAGTATTTTAAAATAAATGGGACTTACACATGATAACTCGACAAAATTAACAATAAATTATCTAAAGATGTACACTATAAAAGACATACTGATAACAATTTTTCTCTCTGCAGAGATGTAAACTGGATTTTTATTTGACTCCATAGTCACACCAGTAGGAAAATTTGTAAACCTATTGTATTAAAAATGTATTGTATTCCTCACTCTTTTCAAATGTGTATCAACACCAAATCAATGTACTGTAAGTGAAAATCCAGTATATATCCAGCCATAGAATAATTGTTATCTAATTAAATCATGTCTAATTAAGGTGCTGCTTACAAAGGGAAAAAAAGGTTAAGAAATAGAACTGGATGTTAACTTGACATCTGACATCTTATAATTTCTTAACTTTTAGACTACAGAGGTTATGAGGTTATCACAAGTTTACTGAACTTTAAGCAGTAAGTGTTTATTGTAGAATCTGAATTTCCTGAAAATGAGCACTTAGGTGACAATACCAGGAATCCAACACCAAAACTGAAAATAAACACATACACATATATTTCTCTCAATGTCAGCCAGAGCCTTGATACTATAGGAAATACATATTTTAAAATTTTCTATAGTTTTCCTACTAGAAAATATATTATCCAATTCTAGGAGATTTGGAGTTCCATAAATATTAGGTTTTTAAATATTTTTTTCATGCCAATAAAACCTAATTGGACACTAAGAAATTGCTTATGCATAAACTAGGTCTCTAATCACTGCTTATGACATCACAGAGAGGAATTAGATTCATCCTTCAACGTAATAGTTATTAGGGTCTCTCCCAGTATATTTTACTCCCTTTGAGTGAAAAAGAGTGTATCTTACTTATCTTTCTAGCTCCCACAGCATCTAACAGAATATCTCATACATAAAGTAAACCCTCCACATGTGTCAGATTATCTAAATAAAATTTCAAAACCTAATGCCATTTTCCTCTCACTTGATACCACTTCCTGTATTTTAATATTCACTCATATTTAAAACAATAATAGCAAAAATATGGAATTTATAAGTATCCTTGGAGCTACATTAAAAGCCACTTACATTCTATTACAACATCCAATGAATATTGAATAGCCAAAGATGTCTAACAGATTCGTTATAACATAATTACAGGAGGCAATTGTCTTGCAACTGATTACATTAATTTCTATTTCCCAGTGCTGCTCTTTTCCAAAATATTTCTGGGAAATCTTAAATAGCTTTTCTTTTCTTGCCTGAATATGTGTAATTATTTCTAATACTTTTAATCCTGAGGATTTATAACCAAACATTTTGATCCTTTTTAACATTAGAAACATGTGGCTTTAAATTAACAATTTGTCAGCAGTGTTCATAATGAAACGTCTCACAAATTTGTAAAAGAAGGCTCTAATGTAAACATATTAGTTGTCAGGACAGATTAGTAGCTCTGGTTATTATGAATAGTACAGTAGGTTAAGCAAGCCTAAAAGAAATATACCTCTAAATTTTGAACATTTTTTCTCTTCCCTTCACAGATTTTCATGATTTGTTCACTGGTGTATGGCTCCTACTGCTGCCCAAGGTGTTTCACATTTAGTCTTCCTCAAGACAAAATTTAGATTTTTCAAAAATAATGACCAGTATTATGTTTTTGATCTAATTTACCAACTGACTATACAATAATTTGATAGTGGAGATGTTACATGAGTAAAACATTATTAAAATACAATGTATAGAATAGATGTGTTTATAATTAAAATTTTCTATATTTTATAATTAAACACATCTATTCTATAGTCTTTCAAATTCCCTTATCTTTTGGGAATAGGGGATTAAAAATACTATAATAGGATATATTTAGTAATTTGATTGATATAAACAAAGAAAACTAAATTGGGGATTTAAAACTAAATATGTGATGAATGTATTTTAAATTGCTTTTCTTTAAATAAAGTCTGGGCCAACCACAATAGTGCACCTATTTCTATGCAATAGATTTATTCAATTCAATGAAAAAGTTATTGCTATATATTATTACATTATTCAAACAAGCAACATAGAAAATACTCAGACTATCAATTGTATTAGTTGCTCCTGTTGAGTTCTAAATTAGAAGAGACTAAAAATCACTTGCAAGGTTTTATAATCTGTGCAAATATTCATAAAGCATGATACTACATTTACAATTAAAAATGATTTTACATAGTTTCGTAGTATATATTCAAATCTACAACTGGCAGTTTATGGAAGAACAAAGAACTGTAAATTGCCCGGCTATAGTATTCAAGAAATAAACATATATACTAACAAATGAACCTATGTTTTATTATTACAAATGGCTTCTTAACAATAGTCTAGAACATTATGGCACTTAAGAATATAGTATGAATTTTTTTCTTAGGAAAAATTATACATTGGTCTTGCAGAAACTTTATAAGGAGATTGCAGACAGGTTAAAAAAATCAAGGAAAAGAAAAACCAAATGACTACAGTACCAAAATACAAGTACCAACGTCATAATAAAATGCAAGTGAATGTATTTAAGACTAACAGACATTTACTAAAACATGCTAAAATAAAATAAGTTAACCAATTCTTTTAAATAAGCTGTCACTGGCTATAGCAAACAATTTTGCTTTAAAAGATCATTTCTTTAATCAAAGTAGAACTCAACTTAGAACCATTACTCAAGTAAACATTGAGTTCCAGTTTTCCTCAATAACATTAAAATACTCAGTTATCTAAGAAATGTACAAAGTAATACATAACTGCCTAGTGCTTTATATTTAATGCATATATTTCTGTTTTCAAGAAGGACATGTAATATCTAGCATAAGAAGAAAGAAGATCAAAAGTGTAACTTTCTTTAAATCACTATTCAGAAACCATGTAAAGCATAACATAGGCCATTTTGATGATTTTTGGATGTTAACATTAGTGTAATCACTAACATGTTTAATAAGCACAAATGAATCAAGCCATTAAAAATGCAAAAGACTATCAAAACATGTCATGCATATCTCATACTGAACATCCAAAAGGACATCAGCTATAGCCTTGTTATAAATCCTACAATTAGCACCATATTTTTTTATCTGAACACTTTGAAAAAGCAAATATCTTAAAAAACTAAAATTATTGTAAGGATATATGAAAAAAATTAATATGCACTAAGAATGGTACTAAACACGGCTCAAATATTTACATCAGCACTGGAGGCCTGCTGTACTACTGAAGAAAAACTGAAACAACTGACATACTTAACTCCTATCCATGCTAACCATAGCATAGATAGGTAATTAAATTCATCCAATGTTAACTTGCCCATATACAAAAGGCATAAACAGCAAATTTATCTGACTTCCTAAAATAGGGCCCCAAATATCATGATAATAAAAGCAATTGTCTTAAAAATTTATTACATCCCTAGCTCTAAAACCATTTAGCAGGAAGAGTATTCAGATGACTCCCTATGGCATGTTATTTACAACCCTTAAAAGTACCAAAATAAAAAGCAGCCCTTTATTTGTTTTAAATAAAAAATGTGAAGCATAGGAATTTACATCTCAGAAGCAGTATCAGCACTCTGCCCATTCATTCAATATACTCCAGCACCTAAAGCATCGCTCATCCTAGTAAATCATGGTATCAGGGAAAAAGAGCTAAAATTTAAAAAAAAGAAAAAAAAGCAGCAATGTTTTCTCTATACGGACACTTATGAATATAAAACTAGTATATCTCAGTCTTAGGGGGAAGTGCACAATTCAATTGGCAAGGTCTTTACTTATTTTTTCTTTTTGATTATTGATTTACTATGTAATCAAGAGCAACCAAAATTACTTGTCAATTAAAAGTACCCAGAAAACTTTAAGTCTTCATGCTACTTCAAGTTAAAAAGAAAGCAATGCAGCTTGTGGGTTTCAGAAAACTGGGCCATCCATTCATGCAGTACAAGTTTCACCACCATACTATTTCCAAGAGTTCACATTCGTCAAAGTGCAGTTAACCCAAAGTTGCAGCGACAGTATATCATGCCAGCTGAATCCAGCCACGTATCTGAGATAGGATCATATTTCTGCACTGTATTCAGATAGGAAGACCCTGAGTGACCACCGACTACGTAAAGGTAGTTATCGATTACAGCAGCACCAACTCCTAGGAAAGGTTGATAAAAAGAAGAAAGAAACATGTTAACCGTGAAGTAGACTTTTTCTCACTAAAAATAAATTTGTATTTTAATGTTTTCTTAAAATACATTTTTTTTTTTAATAAGATGGGGTTTCACCATGATGGCCAGGCTGGTCTTGAACTCCTGACCTCAGGTGATCCACCCACCTCGGCCTCCCAAAGTACTAGGATTACAGGCGTGAGCCACCGTGTCCGGCCTTAAAATACATTTTAACAATTATTAATTATACAAGCAATATACAGCAGTCCTCCCCTTATTTGAGTTTTTGCTTTCCATGCTTTCCTGCAGTCAACCATGACTAGAAAACAGGGAGTACTGTACAGTAAGATATTTTGAGGGAGACCACATCCACACTGCTTTTATTACAGTATATTGTTACAATTGTTCTATTCTGTTATTGTTGTTAATCTCTTACTGTACCTAATTTACAAACTAAATTTTACCATAAATATAAATGTATAGGAAAAAACATTATATATATTGTGTTTGGTACTATCTGCAGTTTCAGTCCACTGGGGGTCTTGGAACATATCCCTGTGGGTATAGGGGGCCTACTGTAGCAATATGTGTTTGCTGGAAAAACACAATCCTTAAAATAAAAGTAAGAGTTACTGAGGTGGGAGGATCGCTGGAGGCCAAAAGTTTGAGGCTGCAGTGAGCTATGACTTTCACTGCACTCCTGTCTGGCTCAACAGAGTAGGACCCTGTCTGAAAACGAAAATAAAATCAAGTTAAGAGTTGAAATCTTCCTTTACCTTTCCTCTCTAATCCTACTCTTCCATTCCCTTCACTACAGGAAAATGGAGTCTATCTTTCCATAGACTTTCTTCCTTTTTTCTCTAAATTTCATTTCATTCTAGAAAAATCATTTTATGAGGTTTTCAAATACATTGAAAGATTTAAAATATATTAAAGAATTTATGCTTTTAAAAATTCTACTTTAGATGTTATCATATATCATTCTAAAAAGAAACAGTTTACCCCAAATTTTTAAATTCTCATTGTTTCTATGACTTTCCCTCTCAAGGACACCAAAGACACAAATTATAGTAAACACTAAAATAGCTCATTTCAGTTTGTCCTTTCAGTTTCTCTTGTATGTTTGTTTCAAGAGTTTCTTTCATCATAAATACAGGTTGAATATCCAATATCCAAAAATTTGAAATCCAAAGTGCTCCAACATCTGAAACTTTTTTTTCTTGAGGTAGAGTTTTGCTCTATCTCCCAGGCTAGGGTGCAGAGGCATGATCTCGGTTCAAGCGATTCTCGTGCCTCAGCCTCCTGAGTAGCTGACACTACAGCATGTGTCACATGCGAGGCTAATTTTGTCTTTTTAGTACAGACACGGTTTCACCATGTTGCCCAGGCTGGTCTCAGACTCCTGACCTCAAGTGATCCTCCCACCTCGGCCTCCCAAAGTGCCAGGATTATAGGCATGAGCCAGCGTGCCCAGCCCAACATCTGAAACTTTTTGTTGCTCAAAGGAAGTGTTCATTTAAGCATTTCACACTTTAGATTTTTGAACCTGGCATGCTCAACCTGGTAAGTATAATGCAAATATTCCAAAATCCCAAATCCAAAATCTGAAACACTTCTGGTCCTAAGCATTTTGGATAGGATAGCCAACCTGTATGAGGAGTGCTCCCTAAAGCATTTCCATCAGTAACTTAAAATCTTTCCCGTAAAATGATGTGATGAGTTTAAGTTCAAAGATAACAATTTCTCCTGAACCACAAAGGTGGATTTGTTTTTTTTTCTAGGAACTCTGAAATGCAACCCTTTTTGATCAACTCTATCCCTTGGGGAAGAAAGAACATTTGAAAGTGAACATACAGATTACTGATACACAATAGAAAACAGAACAATCCAAGGATTGTATGTATGTAACATGTGAAAAGATGACCTCTGATATATGGACAAAAATAGCTTCTATAAGCATACACTCTAGCATAAGCATTTCCCAAAATGCATTCACCAAGTTTGAGAAACAATAATCTGCACATTTGCACATGCAAGTCACAATAAAGAAATCTATATAATTTTGTCTAGCTAATTGTCTTTCAAGTTTACCACATACAAGTTTTTTTTTTTTTCTGGACAAGTAATATCCCTGCTGCTATATTCCAAGGAACTATTACTCCAATTACATCATTATAGAAAAAACTACCTTATATGTTTAGAAATTAATAAATTATTATTACCTGTTCTAGGTTCTTTCATCGGTCTACACACAGTCCACTGATTTTGATGAGGATCATATCTTTCAATGCTTGACAAATGTGAGACTCCATTATGTCCACCCACCACAAAAATAAAGCCTAGCATGACACCCACGCCAAAGTGAATCCTTTTATCTGCCATGGATGCAACCATCTCCCAGGAATCCTTACTTGGATCATAACGCTCCACACTGCAAATATTTTTTAAAAAAATAATTAATTTACAGATCTTTTGTATTGTTCTTCCTGCCAAAGCAAAACTAAAACCCACTATAGCTTTAAAAGTTCACATAATAGATATTAAACAAGAGTAGCCTGCCACAAATGCTTAGGTTTTGCTGATAAGATTACAAGGATAAAATCTTACCTTGTAAACAGGGTGCAATTCCACATGCTATTCCATTATATTGTACAAGTAGCAAAGTCTATTAAAAGCATAGAACTTAGAGTCAGAAGAACTGGGTTCAAGTACTAATTCTGTATACCTAGGGCTGAACGAACCTTAGCCTTACTACTGTGGATTTGTGTAATCCTGAACAAGTCATTTCCTCTTACCTGCAAAAATGAGGATAGTACAACTTCAAGGGATTCATGTAAGAATAAAGTCAAATGAGTATGCATGTGACTTTGAAAACCAGTAATTGAATACAGATTTGGCTTTTGTTTCAAAATTTTATTTATTTTAGAGACAGGTCTTGCTCTGTCACCTAGGCTGGAGTGCAGTGACACAATCATAGCTCACTGCAACCTCAAATTCCAGGGCTAACGTGATCTTTCTGTCTCAGCCTCCTGAGTAGCTAGGACTAAAGGTACATGTCACCATGCCCAGCTAGAATACAGAGGTTTTTAGGATCTTCTATACAGTTAAGGGAAAGGGAAGAGGAAGAGAAGGGGGAAAAGAAAAAACATTTTTTATTTCTTACAGGATAATTCATGTGGTTTACTGCAAAGCAATTACTGTAGATTGCATAGTACAAACTGGCTAATCATAATTATCTCAGGGTGATTTAGGAGTACTCAGGAATTTTATAACTCGATCAAGACAGTTAAAAAAAAAGAAAAATAATTTTTTAAAAAAGGAGTACTCAGGAATTTGAGTCGAGACTGTGTTCCAGAGAAACTGTGGCATATCCGAGCTGCATTATGGAATCCAAATTAAATTAGAATTTTCAAAAAGGCTTCCCTATAAAATTCTAGCAGCTGTTTAAGACTATGGTTTGCTCTGAAGGGGCACAAAGGTACAGAGGTAAGATTGTTGGGCTTGTTCTGGCCATAACCTAATTTCCTGAGAAAACCTTAAGCATTTGAGAAGCTGTTACACCATTCTGGAGTTCATAATAGAGATTGGGTAACAACGTTCCTGAAAGAACTCTAGGATAGAATCCATTAGACCAAAATTACTGAAGAGTTGATGAACTGCAGCAAGACCTTCAAGAGCATCAAATTTAAAATACTTAACCTTTTAGCTTATAAATTTTGGCCAGAAGTTTTTCAAATAATAGAAATGCATGTCTATGTCCCAAATATTTTTCCTTTAAGGCAAAAAAAAAAAAAAAAAAAAAAAAAAAGGTGGAAACTTTTGGGTTTAATAGAATTAAAAATTTAAATTTTAATTGGTTTTGTGCCGACCAGTTTTGATTAAAAAAACCTTGGG
>CAUYLG010019770.1:0-32553 GCA_963573385.1 Cacajao melanocephalus
AGGCGGGTGGATCACTTGAGGTCAGGAGTTCGAAACCAGCCTGTCCAACATGGCGAAACCCTGTCTCTACTAAAAATACAAAATTAGCTGGGCATGGTGGTGCATGCCTGTAATCCCAGCTACTCGGGAGGCTGAGGCAGGAGAATCTCTTGAACCTGGGAGGCAGAGGTTGTAGTGAGCTGAGATCATGCCATTGCACTCCAGCCTGGGCAACAAGAGCAAAACTCCATCTAAAAAAAAAAAAAAAAAGTTGGAAACAATTCTTTCTGCTCGAGTCAAGTCCGGGTTCAATACTGGGTGTGCCATAAAAGAGACTTTCATCATCTGATGTCTGCCTACCTTAACAGCCTCCTGCTTCTCCCAACCCACTGCTCCCTCCTGCAAGTTTATTCTCTAGCTGCACGTGGAATTCTCAAGCATCACATGTGGTTTAGTCTGCACTCCTCAATGTTTGCCATTATCTATGCTGGTTCCTCAACATGTAACACAGCATCTCTCCCAATCCCACTCCTGTTTCTTGGAAATTTCTTGTGCGTGATGGAACACATAGATAAAGAGCACTGTTTCTTCTTGGCAATCATTTTTATACCTTGTAATAACTTTTCAAACATTTGATAATCCCTTCTATGTGCCAGGAGCTCTTTTAGGTGTTTTAAACATTTTATCTAATTCAATATGGATCACTTTTCACCTTGTAAGAAAAAGGAAATGTAATGTTTTCAATTAAAACGAAGTAAAAAAGAAAAAATAATTTAATATTGAAATTATTCTCCTCATCACAATATCCTATCTTCCCCAATACATTTATGATCTCCTGGAGTGTGGAAACAAGTGATTATTGTAGATTGAATGGATGAATGAACAGAAAGGTAGATGGATAGAAGAATATTGGGAGGGCTAATGTGTATTAGGGGAGGTGAAACTGTTCCCTGAGATGGCCGATATCTTAGGAAGGGAATTATAACAAAGCCCAGAAATGCCTGAAAGGATGCTGTGTAAACAAATAAACAAAAACAAGGCAAGCCAAGCTTAAACCAGGATGGTCTGCTGCAGATTGCAGAGCTTCAGGTAAGCTAGGTGGTCTGATAGGAAAGGTAAGAACAGAGAGAAGCTGCATCAGAAGATTCCTGAAGGAAAGGTCTAGGACTGCACTAAGAATGGACTTCACTTCCTACGGAAACTAGCCAGAGGAGCCTAGATGGAAAATGAAAACAAAAACATCGATTAAACAAAGAACCAGCCTCTTTAGGAATTCATAATATATTTGATTAGCACTTCCTTAGTTCCAGGTTCTATGCTAAGCACATTACATGAATTGGCTCATTTGAACTTATTTTAAAAAAACCCAAAAGGGCTGGACACAGTGGCCCACACCTGTAATCTCAGCACTTTTGGAGGCAGGCAGATCACCTGAGGTCAGGAGTTCGAGACCAGCCTGGCCCACATTGTGAAACCTCGTCTGCTAAAAATACAAAAATTACCTGGGCGTGGTGGTAGGCACCTGTAATCACAGCTACTTGGGAGGCTGAGATGGGAGAATCACTTGAGCCCAGGAGGCAGAGGTTGCAGTGAGCCCAGACTGTGCCATTGCACTGCAGCCTAGGCAACAAGAGCAAAACTCCATCTCAAAAAAAAAAAAAATACCCAAGAGAAAAGAGATTTTGTAATCCCCATTGTGTAGCTGAGATGACAGAAGTGCAGCCAGACTCACAGTGTAAGAACATAGAGCTAGCAAGTGGAAGGTCGGGTTGAAAACCAGGTTTGCCTGCCTTTTGCCCTTTATGACTCTGCAGTTCTGTCCTTCTATGGATACTGTGGGAGATGGTTTGGGCTAGGAAAAAAAAAAGGGAATAGACCTAGGAAGAAAATACCTGACATCACCTCCAAAGTTCAAAACTAGAGGGAAATCAAGAAATGAAAAGCCCAGGAAACTAAAATATGAGAAGAAACAGTCTTCCATTCCCTGCTAAACTCATTGAGGATTGTGCAATTTCCCTAACGGTAGTGCAGATTCCCTAAGAGTCCCGTTACTGTGGCAGGGAGATTGCTGTAGATGCTGAAGACTAATCAGATGCATGGGTTGCATTTTTTCTGGGCAAGGGCTAGGGAGAAGTTGGGGAAGGAATTCAAGAAAACTGAAAGAGGAAAAGCTATAAATTCCAGGGCCGTGAACTGTGGAGGCAAAAATCCTTTTTTTTCTCCCCTTGACCCCATTTTACCCGGATATGTAATTATTGGGGAATAGAGTAGAAATTGATGAGAGGCGGTGACAGCACCAAGTCATGGGCCAGGTACCCATCTGTTGGGGTATACCCCAGGGAGAGGTTTGGTTGTATGACCCTGGCACAGATAGTCATGGATGAAAGACGATTTCTGGAGTCAGAGAGCAATCTGACAGGCCATAATTTTGCATTTTATGTAATTGAATTAGGTATTTTTTATGTGTTCAGTGAAATAAAAAGTCAACTGAAGGTTTTATTGTCTTATTTGGCACTTTAATTGAAAGATATGTGCTGTAAAATATGTCCTGTTTACAAAATTAGGTTCAGATGTACATTAAGTGTTGAATTTATTCCACTGATGTATTTTGAAAAGAATGAGTTCATCATTTAGAGGAGTAGGGTGGATGAGAAAATGGAAGTTTTTTTTGTTGTTGTTTATTTGTTTGCTTTGCTTCGTATTCCCTTTGCTGGCATTTTGATTAGAACACTACAAAGAAAAAATATTTGGAGACATGACTGTGCAAGAAATGTCATACATTGATTTTTCTGGAATTCATGTCTATGTCTAACTCCCATCTCAAGTTATAAGCCTCATCCATTTTCAGATTCTTTCAGACGCTAGACTTACAAAACGTATTTGCAGGTTTATTGCTCTTTCCAACCCATCCGTTTCTTCTATTTTCACCATTGCCTTCACTCACACTCACATTTTCTTTGTTCCAATTGTGGCAATAACCTTGTAACACATCTCTAGGCCTGCCTCCTCCAACTCTGCATACACACCAGCCTTCGCTTTCTAACACACACATTTACTCATGTTTTCTTTTTCCTCTTCATGTTTTTCCTTTTTTTCGTCTTTCTTTCACATCTTATGGGTACTGATAACGGATGTGGTAACAAGGTCTGAGGGAGGCACGCATCACGCATGTGCATGGAAACCCAGTCATCACATCCACCAACCCCAAAAGGATCACTTCCTCATGTTAGTTACTTTCTTAAACTCCTTAAGGATAGCTCTTTGTTCTCAGAAGAGGTCCAGCTTCGCACATGGATTACAAAGTCTTGACTGTCTCTCAATATACGAGCTCCCAACCGCCTCTGCCCCATCACCCTTGCCTCTCTAACTGCTGCTGCGTCTTCTGGAACATCATCTACTACCCCAGCATCCCATCAGTCACATCTTACTCCAGCCCGAACCCCTCCATTTCCGGGCACGTGGCGCATCTCACAGCAAGCTCACACACTCAGCCAGCATGGGTCAGATACCTGTCTTCTCCACTCATTCAGCACCTGTTTGTGTTTCTGACATGTCAACCATTTTTGATTTATGTTTTTCTGATTCTCCAGAAATGTTTGTTGAGTGGATAATGACAAAAACAAGAATCCCTAAAATGAAAATGGCAAAGAACATGTATTTCCTAAGGAAATATAATCAGTGGCACACTAGAAGAGGCTCCGTAGATGAAGTCAAATTTTCTTCCTAAAGGTTTACCAAAATTGCACAATGATCAGGAAATAACTTGGGATTTGAATCATCATCATTTTTTTATTCTTATTATGAAATGTTGCCCATTAAATGTGCTTCCCCTTGACCTAACCTCAGTCAAAAATTTGGAGACACTGCTAAAAAATTTGCTAAGTAATATGCTATACCATTTATATGTTGGTAACGCTGTCCAAATATTTGATTTGCCATCTTCATTTATTCAACATTATTCTCTCAGGAGACAGCTGATGGGCCGCATCAACTTCTCAAAATAGCTTGTCATTGCAATGGTCGCTGTATCAACAAGTTGACAGAATCAAATAGGTGGATTAAACTCCAAGCTATCAGAATGCATTTATCTTAGTAACTCCTGATGGTTTGGATTCCACTTCATGTTCAGGGCCCATCTCCAAATCACACCGATTTTGGAGTCAAATGTGGAGGGCATTGGCACATACGAACACGTTGCTTAGTGTGATTCATAAGCTCCAAAAGTTCCCAGAGCACTGAGGATTTTATGTTTAGAGCACCCTTGAAAACCTTGATTTCAGTGTTTCTTCTCCTATAAATGGTTGGTGGCTGCATTGGAGAAATTCAGCAACAGGGTGGTTTTGTAACAGGGGGTTGACATCAAATGTTTTGGCTGTTGGTGGTGATACTAATCTTGCACCTACCAGTGCCATGGGATTAAAGGGAAAAGCTCATTGTTTTATGATTGTGGGACTCACCATAATATGGAGTGTCCTCTGAATGACTTTCACAGCATCGTATTTCTTTATACTCGTCTTCATTTTCCAGGATGTAAAGTCACTTGATGTGCTTGTCTCATGAGTATCTGCAATGAAACTTCACGGATATATGTACATTTCTGAACTCTTTTAGCTATGCCAGAATTTTCCTGTTAAATATTTATAATGACTTTATGCCATACTTGAGCTTCTCTATAGTTTGAAAAGTGTCAATGCATCAAAAGGGCTGTGTGATTTCTGCACTGTGTATTTCAGATTCAAATTTTAGATGTGTCTTTGTCGTCTCTAGATTTACTATATTATATAAATCTGGTCTTGTTTGTTAGAATTGAAATGTTATACGATTCTGATCTCTGGAAATGAAATGACATTGAGACTCAATCTATGTAGCTGTTTAAGTGATGTGGGTGACATCACATTGATGTCAATGCAAGTGTCAATTTGGAAACTAGGTCCAGGCGAGGGGCCACACAGTGTCTTTAATTGGGTGTCTCTCATCTCTCTTTGGGGCCCCAAAAACATTTCTTGCCAGTCACTTACTTAGAATTTGCAGAAGATTTAAGAGAAAGTAGTTGGCTGTGTAAGCGTTTGGCTCTTCATGTGGGGACCTTCCTGGTGGAGCATGTACATCAGTTATATCATAGATTTCATAAAATAGTTTCTAATAAGGAGTGTAGAATGACAAATGTAACTGTGACATAGCTTTGCTGAGTAATTTTCTGAAGCCCTACCATTAGCTTCCTTTCAACATTTTCACATTCAACATTTAAACAACAGAAAGATTGAAAGAATGGTACACCAGATACCCACTAGGGGGATTTAATTATTAACACATCGCCATACTGCTGGATTCTCACGTGCGTGTGTTTTGAAGAAGCATATGAAAATAGACGGTAGGCATTATGATATACTTCACTCCTAGAAACAGGGGACCCCAAGAGTAAGGGCATTATAGTACAAGGCCTCAATTTTATAATACAACTAAGAAAACAAATAGTTTTCTAATATAATCTAACATCCATTTCACTTTTAGTCTTTTTCAATTGTTCCTTTTAAATTATTTTATTCTTTTGTTCTTCAACCAGGTTATACTGGAGGCTCAGGAATTTCATCTCTAATAATCTAGTATACTCCCTCTGTTGTTTTTCCTTATGACATTGACTTTATGAAGAGAACAAGCCAATTGTCTTGTAAAATGTCCCACCGTGAGGATTTGTGTGATTGCTTTATTGTAATGATATTTCCTTGTTTCCCATTCCCTTTGGTTCCTATTAACTAGAAATGACTTCTTATAGCTCAAATAGGTACCATTTGTATGTTTTTGGCAAGAATATGTCCTAGATGACATTTCTATGCCATCATATCTGGAGACACACAATTTCATGACCTCAGACTTCAGTGATGGCTGCAGTTGATTTTTTGGTTAAGGTGGTGACTGCCAGATCTTTCCAAAACGAAAGGTTTTCCCCTTCGCAATCATTATGTAATCTAAGGGGTGGTAATTTGTTGCTATGTGGAATATCCTATTTGTCCATAACTACTAGGTTTGTAGGTTGAAATGGCCTTAAGCAACCTAAGAGATCTTTTCCTGGATATCTCTCTTCTGAATGTGTTTGAATGGTGACCTACAAGGAAATTATTTCCTAGAAGCATCATTAATCCAAATCTGTTTCATCAGGAAAAATGTCATAAGCCTTCTAAAAATTATTGTTGCATTAAACCATCTACATTATGGAAAAATATAGTTGATGTCAAACAGATTATCTGTGGAATTTATTTTCTCATGTCCTAATTATTAAATATAATTAAGGTATCTGGGGGTAAACCACATTTTTTTCTGTTACACTCTCAGAAACAAGTAGAATAAGTTGAAGAGAAAGTTATCACTTGTTCTTCCAGTAATTCTATCAGATTATGAACCAGTTTGCAAAGTAATGGAAGATCTAAGATAAGACATACATGATCTCTTTCCTTGTCTACATTGTAAACTCCTTAAAGGCAAGGACGATAGTTCTGATGTGGGGACTGGGATAAAACAAGGGGCAAAGGTGGAAACTGTTCTCTACCAAAGCATGGGGCACTCTGTACTGAGGGACAGGAGTAATGAAAATATGAGCCTAGGGAAATGTAGTCACCTAAATGAAGGTCCTTTGAGGACGGCAAAAAGTGCTTCCCTAAGTGAGCTATGGGGGCCTGTTGCCCTGAGAGCTTCTACAACTTCCTTCCTCACAGCAGCATTTCAGAGTTACATCAAAATTCCAAAAAGAAGGAAGAAAAACTGGAATTTTCATCAGTATCTTACTTAGTTTCTCCAAGTCTTATTTTTCTCCCTCCCTCACTCCCTTCATTCGTTCCTTCCTTCCTTCCTTGCTTCCTTCCTTCCTTCCTTGCTTTCCTGCTTTCTTTCTTGACACAGTCTCTCTCTGTCACCGCGCTGGAGTGCAGTGGCATGATTTTGGCTCACTGCAACGTCTGCCTCCCGTTTTCAAGCGATTCTCCTGCCTCAGACCCCTGAGTAGCTGGAATTATAGGTGCCCGCCACCACACCTGGTTGATTTTTGTATTTTTCGTAGAGACAGGGTTTCACCATGTTGGCCAGGCTGGTCTCAAACTCCTGCCCTCAGGTAATCCACCTGCCTCGGCCTCTCAAAGTGCTGGGATGACAGGTGTGAGCCATCGCGCCTGGCCATCCAAGTCTTATTTTACTTACATGTAAAATAAGTTGAAAATTATAATCTCTAAAATTCTTTTCACCAAAATGACTCTATGGATCTATGGGTCTAAAATGTGTGTGTAAGCTTGGAGGTGAGGCTGGAGAAATGGGTGCAATCATCCCCATGTTGAGGACAGGGGTAAGGAGGAAAAGGCAGACCTGAGAGAGCGTGGGCTAAAGCAGAGGGAACGTTAGAAACTGGAGCGTCTCCAGGATGGAGAGCAGGTCATTTCCAGGGAAGTGAGCTTTGTGTGAGAAGATTATAAGAAGCAACGCTGGAAACGTGTACAGAACTCTTCATTCGTTCAAGATTTTCAAGAGCCTGTTATATGTCTAGACAGAGAGGATCCAGAGATAAACAAGCACATTATTTCCATGTTCTCATGGAGATGGTATATTAATGGGAGAAGACAGATAATCAATGATAGGAAAAAAATGTAGCCTTGTGGCCCTAGAATGCAACGGTTAAAGGTAAAGGCTTTAGAGCCCAGTCATCTACATTCAAATTCCAGCTCTCCAACTTGATCTGGAGCAAGATAGTTAAGCTTGTCCTGCCTTCGTGCTCATCTGTCTAATAATAGGACCCATTTGTATGGTTGGCATATGAGGATTAAAGAGGAAATAAATGTAAAAACTTTAGAATAGTGTCCGGCACATGGTAATTCTGAAATACATGTTAATAATGATAATAATTATTATTATTCTCCTCCTCCTCCTCCTTCTTCTTCAGATAAGTGCTATGATAATAATGAAGTTGATGAATGGCATGGTTTTTCAACCTTAGTCCTACTGACATTTGCGGGGGGCTGATAATTCATCTTGTGGGTGGCTGTCCAGTGTATTGTAGCATCCTTGCGTCTACTCACTAGATGCCAGTAGCAACTCCCAGTAATGACCACCAAAAATGTTTCTAGCCATTGCTAAATGCCCCCAGGGAGGCGAAAGCCTCTCCTGATTGAAACCACCGGGTCACAGAATAAAGAGTGCAATATTTTCAGATAGGGCAATATAGGATTCCTCAAAGGAAAGCAGGGACAGACTCCTGAATGACTGTTTTTTTTTTTATCGTACTTTAAGTTCTGAGGTACATGTGTGGATCTTGCCAGATTGTTGCGTAGGTACACACATGCCATGGTGGCTTGCTGTCTCCAACCCCCCATTGCCTATATCAGCCATTTCTCCCAATGTTATCCCACCCCAACCTCCCCAACCCTTGCTGTCCCACCCCTAGCCTCCCTCCCCCCAAGCCTCCCACCCCCCGACAAACCCCAGTGTGTGATGCTCCCGTCTCTGTGCCCATGTGTTCTCATTCTTCAACACCCGCCTATGGGTGAGCACATGCGGTATTTGGTTTTCTGTTTTTGTGTCAGTTTGCTGAGAGTGATGGTTTCCAGATTCATTCATGTCCCTACAAAGGACACGAACTCATCATTTTTTATGGCTGCATAGTATTCCATGGTGTATATGTGCCACAATGATGTTTTGCACAATTTTTGCAGCCGTGGGAAATCCTGGGGAAAGTGTTCTGTAGAGGCAACAGCTATGATAAAAGTCCCTAGGCTGGAACAAGTTGGCGTGGCCAGCTTGGGTGGAGGAGAGTAAGATTATGTCAAAGAAGTAGGTGGGATCAGAGTCTGAAGGGCAGTGAAGTCCCTGGCAATCAGTTTGGATTTTATTCTTTATGCTTCATATGCTGAGAAGCTATTAGAGGGTATTAAGCCAGAGAATGACAAAGCAGGAAAGCTGGTGAGTAGAAGAATGCACAGTCCAGCGAGAGATGAGGGGGCTCGGACAGGAGCAGTCAGAGGTCATGGTTAGAGAGGTGGTGAGCTGCAATAGGATTGCAGTGTACTACGGTTGAAGAACCTGCAGAATGGTTCTTCATATATGAGGAATAAAGATAAAAAGGGAAGAGCACATTTATGAGGAAGGAGTTTAATGAATCAATAATTCTGTCTAGACTGTGTGCCATTTGAGCTCCTGCAAGTGATAAGTGGGTTGTTGACAACACTAGTTTGGAGATCAAGTGAAAGGTCGGTCCTGGAGGTATATGTTTGGGAGCCATCAGTGTTTAGACAGCAATTAAATCATGGAACCTTTTGAGATCACCAAAGCAGAGAGGAGGGTGAGGCCACAGACCAGTTCCAAAGCATGCCTACATTCTCTGAAGAGGCAGAGAAAACAGAAATGGCCAGAGATCAGCCCAGAGGGTGTGTGGCGCCCTAGAAGATAAGAAAAGAAATGCTTCGAGAGGATGTGGCTCATGTGGGTCAAATGCTACCAAGAGGTCAAGTAAGACAAGAACTCTGAACTGATATCCGGATTTGACAAGGTGGAGAGCGCCGGTGACTGTGATGAGAAAGGTCTCACTGGCATTGATTCTCGAGACAGTAAGTGGGCATTAGGAAAGTTGAGACAGGAAGTGTAGATACCTCTTTTGAGAACCATTTCTGGGAAGGGGAAGGGAGAAATAGAGTAGCAGTCAGAGGGGGATGTGGGAAAAGAACACTGGTTTTTGTTAAGGTCAAAGTATTACAGCATATTTGAATGCTGATGAAACCATTCCAGTGAAGAGAAAGAAATTGATGATTCAGCGAGATCTTAGCAACAGTTGCGTGGAAGAATTTGTTGAGGAATGGAAGAGGTAAAACACGCTGTTGACAATGGGTCAGTTTGTCTGATGAGAGAAGGCTGGATAGTTCCTTAAAATGGGAAAGGAGAGAAATTTAGGTACAGTGGTGCATTTGGGCTGGAAAATGAAGTAATATGTGTCAGAATACTTCTGTTCCTTCAAGTATAAAGCAAGACCATCAATAGATGGCCAGAAAGCAGAGGTTAAAGGGCTGAAAAAAGATAAAAAGGCATTGATATTCCTTTAGGAGAGTGAACAAGAATATTTATTGGGAAACCTGTGAGAATCACCAGGTAGTTTTAAATATCTGTTGAACTGTATAGTGATCTATTTAAAGTGAGACCCATCGGCCTATTTGCATGCTTTTTCTTTGTTACTTTGTTACTTTTGTGCTTTGAAGTGGACATAAAGTAGTTAGAGGGTTGAGTGTAACTAGAATGGTGTATTGCCAGGCATGTGTACGATAGGAGAACAGAGGAACAGGGAATGAAGGCAGAGTACGAAGGGTCGGTTGCATGGGGATTCTGGCCTCCAGGCGGCTGGGGAGGAAAGCAGCCTGTGGGGAGTGGTGCTGATAGCTGGTAAACTCATGGGGTTGGTGCACTGGGTTCTCAGGGAGGTGGAACATAACCAGAGTATAGATACGAGGGTAAGTTGCCTGGAATGATCAGAGATAATTACAGAGTGTATGCTTTCAACTGGGATTTCAGAAATGGTCAAGTCATTGGTAATGAATGGTGAGATTATAGAGAGCTTTGACATTCAGGACAAGAAGTTTGAGTTCTGCTCTTTTTTTTTTTTTTACTTTTTTTTGAGGCAGAGTCTCACTCTGTCACCCAGGCTGGAGTGTAGTGTCGTGATCTCAGTTCACCGCAACCTCTGCCTCCCGAGTTCAAGTGATTCTCTTGCCTCAGCCTCCTGAATAGCTGGGACTACAGGCATGTGCCACCACACCCAGCTAATTTTTGTATTTTTAGTAGAGACGGGGTTTCACCATGTTGGCCGGGATGGTCTTGATCTCCTGACCTCGTGATCCACCAGTCTTGGCCTCCCAAAGTGCTGGGATTACAGGTGTGAGCCACTGCACCCAGCTCAAGTTCTGATTTTTTTGAGCAAATTGTTCAATCTGGAGTTTGTGAACAAACTTTAGAGCACAGAACTAGAATAAAAGGGTGTGTGTGTGTCAACATTTTTCAGGGTAAGAGGGATCCTAGGTTCGCCTAGATTATCAAAAGAATATCTAAACTGCAAAAGGTTAAGAATGATTTCTCTAAAACCTAGGAGGTGGGCAGCCACTGACAGCATCTGAACAGGAGTATTGGTGTCAGCATATTATTTACAGAGATGACACTGAGTTTGAAGGGGCAGAGGGAAGAGAAGATATTCCAACTCAGAAGAGATGTGTAATCCTCCACTTACATGGCACAGAAGGGAGCAGATGCTGGAGCTGACTCCACAGAACAGCACCTGTGGGACTGGATGCCCATGCCCACTGGGGCAGCAACCCTCTTTACATCATGTTGTGTTCATTGCTTTCTCATTCCCCATTTCCCCCTCCCCTCCACTTCCAGCTCAAATAAAATGGTGGTTTCTGCTTCAGTGGTTTTAATGAGGCATCACTTGGTGAGCTCTTGAATCAGGAGCCTGTAGGAGGACTTAACCAGAGATGTAGAGTCCCACTAAATGCATCTTTCATCACTTTGGGGCAGGAGGACAGACCTAGAGGTACTTTTTGATGAAGGATTTAGTGTACTTGTTCATGTGCTCAGGAATATGGGGTTCTTCATTTGTGAAGTTAAGCACTTTAGTGCCCATCAACCTTAAGATGGAGGCATTATGGCGTCAATAAAGAGCAAAAAGCTTGGATTCAGATACCTGGCTAAGCAGCTATTTCATTTAACCCTTACAGTAGCTCCGTTAAAAAAAATTAAACCTATCTCACTGTAAGAGTAAATAAACAGAAGTTTCAAGAAATCACCTCACCCACAGTGAGGCTGCTAGTACAGTGCAGAACTTGATATGCTTTTCAAAAAGTCATATGTATTTCTCAAAAGCTTAGGAAGCACTCTCATCCGATTCCCATAAAGCACTCACTCACTCTTGCACAAGCACAAGATGAATGAGTTTTCCTTAAAATTGGGTTAAAGTACCAGGCTGACAGTAAACCACATCATAATTAAAATCAATCAATGTCATGTTGGAATAGAATGGCTTGTCATTCAAGAAGACAATTCTGAGTGGAATTTCAATTACATTTAGAATTAAAATAATTGTGCTATGTAATCTTTTAGGAGGTCGTCCTCTTACTCTATAAGAAGCTGACTTTATTTTTTAAAACATTCTGATTAGACATTATTGAGGAACTTCCACCTTTAGTGAAATTAACAGCCATGCCGTGCGTGCTGTGCTGCTGGCTGTGAGAGCAGAAGCTGGGTGTGGGAGAGGAAAGGAGACTCTTGCGCAGTCTGGGAAACAGAGAGAAAGGGAAATCTTCTGTGAACTGCATTTCTAATCACCATGATGACCCTGTTTTTTAGCCCTAAAATTGGGACATGTGACTTGACAAAGAGACAGAATACTCAAAATTGGGAATGATCGGAAATATGGGATTTATGGTTATCATACTATTATCAATAGTGGCAAAGGTCAGCTTGAAGAACTCAGACTTAAAATTTAGGTTCGATTTTAAGAAATTTAGTTTAAAAATTCATTTCTGAATATGTCACACTTGTGAACATTCAATTGTCTGTCTTGAAAGCTTCCTACCACCTCCTCCTTCTAAATATCCCCTTTATGAGTTCTTATACCTACTTTATAACTTTGTTTAATTGATGGTTTAAAGACCCATTGTCTATGTGCAACTGCATCCAGCCTTTGTAGTTTTGGAACCGAGGAGAATGCCCACTGTCAGTTGGCCCTCAATAAATGTTAGTTGCAGGGATGGGGGGCTGGGTGAAACTGGAGCCACCCAGAGCCAGGATAAACTGTGTGCCTTGGTGCTTTTCTTGTGCAGGCTTTATGTTTACATCTCTTGGTACATCTAAACATGGGACTAAGTTTGAATACACATGTCTCCCATTGAAAGCTTACTGTCGGCCAGGTGCGATGACTCATGCCTGCCATCTCAGTAGTTTGGGAGGCCGAGTCGGGCAAATCACTTGAGCTCAGGAGTTCAAGACTAGCCTATCCAACCTGCAACATGGCGAAACTTCATCTTTACAAAACATACAAAACTTAGCCAGGCGTGGCGGTGCACGACTGTAATCCCAACTACTCGGGAGGCTGAGGCAGGAGAATCACTTGAGCCCAGGAGGCAGATGCTGCGGTGAGCCAAGATCACACTGCTGCATTCCAGCCTGGGTGACAGTGAGACCTTATCTCAAAGAAGAAAACGTACCTGTGCACCACTCTCCCACTTAACGTCCAAAGATAACCTGTGTCTCTCTTCCACATTCTCCCATGATGCTCTGTGCTACCAACTGTGGCGCTGACTATGGGTGTCTCCGTGGAGAGTAAAACACATTTTTCACCTATATACAGATCTCAAAAACAACCCACTGTTCTAGGTTTTAGCTGGACAGCTTCAAATTGGTAATAATTAACCCTATCAATACCCTAGTGAAAGCTGGTATGTCTAAAGAACTAGTTCTTGGGTACTAACGATGGCTACTCATGGTAAAATGCTGGCCTTTTGGTGGGGTTTGTTCTGATGATCTGTTGTCTTCATGTTGCTGTAGCACTTGGGATAGTGCTGGGACACAGTGAAAGTGAGAGACGTTTATGTGTTTGCTGTTATCTTGCTTTATATTTCAACGAGTTTATGGGGGCAGAGAAAACTGATGCAAAAGACAAGGAGTCTTTTAAACATATTATCTCCCATGCCTCAGTTTTGAGTTTCTTGTTACAGATCAGTGATGTTCAAGCACAAAATAATAAATTTAAAATGTTTTATTGACAGCAGAGATTCAGCCCCTTTATGGTGGGACGGAAGCTTATGGAAACAGTAGATACTTGGGATTGAACCCCTTGTGCCTTTAAGACCAGAAAAGCTACTCAGTTACTGAATTTGGCTTGGGATTTACTAACTGATACATTGCCCACTGGTTTGTGGGTACGAACTGTGTTTCTTTGGATTTTTCTTAAGAATTGGGGAAAGAGCTATGTAAGAGTCGGAGGAACAGCTACATTAGCCTTGGCTGTTGGTTTATTGTGATATCTCTAATGATTTGTCTCAGGATAGAAAGAACATATTTCATACATAGTAGGCACTACCCAAAACACCTGAAGTCCAAATAATGAAGAAGCTACCTGACTCACTAATAAACTATCACAAAGAGACACGATCAACTATCTTCTCCTTGACGAGTCTAGGGATGCCTAGATAGGACCACAGAAAAATTTCTAGAAAGATGTAGCTAGTCTTGAGTATCTGATCAGAGTTGAATGTCAGCAACTGCCTTGATTTCTCTCTTAATTTTTTTTTTTTTTTTGAGACTGAGTCTCACTGTCACCCAGGCTGGAGTGCAGTGGTACAGTCTTGGCTCACTGAAACCTCCGCCTCCCAGGTTCAAGTGATTCTCTTGCCTCAGCCTCCTGAGTAGCTAGAATTACAGGTGCCCACCACCACGACTGGCTTTTTTTTTTTTTTTTGTATTTTTAGCAGAGTTAGGGTTTCGCCATGTTGACCAGGCTGGTCTCAAACTCCTGACCTCAGGCTATCCACCCACCTCAGCTTCCCAAAGAGCTGGGATTACAGGCGTGAGCCACCACACTCAGCCAATTTTTTTTCTTTACTGTGTAAAATCTCATATTGCTTTGTGGAAGGACGAGAGTTTTCTAAACAAAAGCGAATTAGATGCCATTATTCTAGAAGAGTGTGTTTGTTCAGTTTTACTGGTAGAGCACAAGCCTTTGCATGGCAGGGACAGTGCCTTATTCATGTTTTATCCTGAAGGGCTTACACAGGTCACACCATGAAGAGCAGTTCTGAAAACCATCTATGGAATGAACAAATGAATGAAAGCAGGAAAGGCTCTTGTCCTCTAGATTCTTATTCAAACAGTGTTCGAGTTGCTATATTATCCAACAAGGGCATACGGGAAAAGACAGGAGGGTTAAAAGAGAAATCAGTCAGCAAAAGCGCCAACCAGAGAGGGGCTTTAAATGAAACCTACTGGGAAAAGTTGGTAGATGTGTCTTCCTTAAAGATTTTATTTTCTCCTGTGGGGAAAAAATGCTTTGAAGGAAAGACTTTTGATTAAGAACAAAACCACAGTCTCTGGAAAGTGTGTAGCTTAGCAGACCAGATATAGAGAGACTTTAAAGCCAATCGGAGGTCAACTTGTATACCTAAGCTTTGCAATCTTTTCAAGAAGAGTCTTCATTTCAGGTGGCCTACTTTCACCGAAATGCCACTGATAGTGGTTAAATTCTGTTTCCTTTCAAATTCATATTTTGAAGCCTTAACCTCCAGTACCCAAGGATGTGACTTTTTTGGGAAGTGAGTGGCTGGTAAATTAACTGATTAGTTAAGATGAGGTCATATTAGAGTAGGGTGGGCATTTCATCCAGTACAAGTGGTGTCCTTATTTATAAAAAGGGGAAACTTGGACATGGACACAAACACAAAGCGAATACCAAGCAAAGAGGAAGGCAGAGATCCAGTGATGCATCTGCCAGCTAAGGAAGCCAGAGACCGCCAGCAATCCACCAGAAGCCAGGGCAGAGGCAAGCAACAGTCTCTCCCCCACAGCCTCGGAAGGAACCCGCCTGCTGTAACCTTGATCTGACTTCCGGCCTCCAGAACCATGAGGTCATACATTTCTGTTGTGTAAGCCATCCTGTCTGTGGTGCTTTGTGATCGCAGCCCAAGCAGATGAATAGACCCGCAAGATGATTCAAACATTGCTCTACTTTAATGGTTACTGTGAAATACCACAGTTCATGATAATTCTACAGTCATACTCTAGAACTGCTGTAACATTCAAGTAGACATAAGATCATTGGGTGGATTGTGTTTTTACCAACACATGAAAATATAATTATCCGTGAGCACCGAACTGCCTTTGGAGACACTGCTGGGTCTGACTCAGACCTCCCTTGAGGAAACTTGTCGTTAGGAATCACAGTGATGTTGAATCAACTTTGTCTTTCTGAAAAGCTGGAGATATTCATCACAGCCTTGACTGCTGGGATCTACATGTTTTCTCCGTGTTGTAATGATATGAAACACTTTATTAGCAGAGGAAGACATTTTTAGGGGAAGCATTTTCAATCAGAAGGCTGAAGAAGAATTCTACTTTTCCCCTGAGTGTCAAGTAGTTGGTTATTAAGAACTGAAAACATTGTAGAAGGATAATTGGCGAAGTGATCCTTAGACATCTGCATTTATCACAAATGATAAAAGTCAAGAGACACTGTTTATTAGCTGCTAGGAAAAGCTGTGTTTTCTTCAGAGAGTAAATCGTAGAGAAGGATCATGATGTGGCGAGGGCAACCAAGCCCCAGGGGACACCATCCACTTTAGGCCAGGCCTTGCCTATATCAGTTTGCAGAGGCTGGTCTCAGATGCTCGCCAACAAATACCGCCCGGCAATGCTGTGACACTGCATTCAGGCAACTCTCTCTTCTTTTCATATTTTCTAATAAAAATTTGGCTCCAGCTAAAGAGAAAATGCCATGTGGGAGGCTTCGCTCCTTAATGGGGCAGGGTTGACTGGGTATAGGTCTATTTTCAGCCAACCTAGTACTTAATGTGTGTGGATTTTGTTGTTGTCGTTGTGAATGATAACAGTATTTTCTGGCCAAAGAATGATCCAGAAGTAAGAGTGTCATAGAGTCACAGCCATTTATGCTTGCAGACAAGCAGCAGCGGACATGTGAAAACCATGTGTAGTTATTGAAAGGTGACATAACACCCTACGGTCCATCCTCCACTATCCTCTGAAGATTTCTTCACATTCCTGGGGGATCCATCCTTTTTTCCCTCTGCTTCCCCTTCTTAGCTGTCCCTCTGACAAATGCCTCTTCATCTCTCAAGCGTAGCTGTTCAGCTGCTTCTGAGTCAGCTCATTTTCTCATGATCTTGGGGCCCCATCCTCCATGTGGTTTACCAAACTGTTTGTTTATTATGTGTATATAATAAACACAAACATACATAAATATAAATATATCAATATATAATAAACACACACTCTATACATAGGTATATATAGAGAGAAAGGGGGCGGCAGCTTCTTCCCTGAGATGCACTCTGGGGCAATCTCATATAAGAATTCTTTTCCACACACTTTCACTCAGTTTCTCTTGACTCCTGTAAACTTAGAGGCTAGACCATTTACTGATACAACCTTGTTATCTTTCTTCTCTTTCTGCATCATGCATATGTGTGTGTGTGTGTATGTGTGTGTCTGTCTGTCTCTGCCTTCTGCCTCTGTCCTTTTCTTTCATTCTTGTCTTTATTTTTTTGTCTTGACAGTGACTCTCTCCTTGACCTCACTCTGGTCAGTCCTTGGCCCATTGAATCTAATTGCAGCAAGAATCCTGCTGTGTCAGTTTAGTGAAAGTCCCCTACACTTGGTGTCTGATCCCCCTTGGTACCTGATCAAATGCCTCATCCCTTAGCCTTGCTATCTCATCACCCTGGCCTGCCTTCAACAGGAATCTTTTTGAGTCAGTCTAGCAACAACTCCCAACCTTGATTTTTCCTCTGAGTAATTTTCCATCTGCTGCCCCGCACCCTGCTCCTTAGCCATCAGTCTGCACCCGTCCTTGTATTTGGAGTTGAGCTCAGTCACACTTCCCTGCTACAAACCTCCTTGTGATGTGCCCCCTCATAAAGTCCACTTGTCCTTAACAAGTGTCTGAATATTTTTTTTCCCCAGCAATAAAAGTGTTCCTATTATAAGTAGACCGTAGCTTTTCCAAGATAAAACTTTTCTCCTTGGCTCCTGAAATCAATGAGTATATAGTCGCTGGTCAATGAACATTTGCCAGTAGATGGATTCTCCTCGTCCTTCCCATTTTCCCTCATACCCTCCTTATTGTCTTGCCTCCTTTTTCCTTCTCTGTTTAGATAAAAAATGATGAATCATAATGATAAATTCTTTAATGTGGTCACAATGTCGGTAATTCTGTGGAAAATTGTTCACATAATTATGCCATAAAAAGTGAAGATATCTTTATCACTTTAAATATATTCCTGTGTTATTCTTCATTTAATCAGCATTCTCTAACTTACTATTAATGAAGTTATCCATTTCAATAGGGTAGGTATATCAGTGCATTGAGTTTTTAGAGGGACATACATTTCACAAGCACTTACTATTTTCTAAAACTATATGGCATTGATGCCTTAATTAAGGGAGAAGGTAAAAATTCAGACTTTGTATACATGTCATTATCACTTTTTCCATCACAGAATTCTGTCTCTTTTTATTTTATAAGAAAAAAAATATGATTTTTCATTGCTTGGAAACAAATGGATAGCATTGGAGGAGACAGATCATATTTCCTGAGTTGTACCTTCAGAATAACATAAGATAATGATAAGGAGAAATATTTTATCAAAACAGAGAGAGCTGAAAGGATGTAAAATCCCCCAATTTAGAACTCTATCCTAGTGTTATAATAGAGATACAGATCTTATTCACTAACATAAAATAATAAAAACTATAATTCTGTGGGGTTTTCTTGTTATGTTTGGGGGATGAGGAGGTGAATATTTAAAGCATCCCTGAAAACAAGTGCAGAATTACCAGTTTCATATGTTTTTAGCATTATGTGTTGATTCTTGTAGAAAAGTAATGACAAAAGGTCAGGCGCGGTGGCTCACACTTTAATCCCAGCATTTTGGGAGGCTGAGGCGGACGGATCACAAGGTCAGGAGTTCGAGACCAGCCTGTCCAATATGGTGAAACCCTGTTTCTACTAAAATCTACAAAAATTAGCTGGGCGTGGTGGCGCAAGCCTGTAGTCCCAGCTACTCTGGAGGCTGAGGCAGGAGAATCGCTTGAACCTGGGAGGCGGAGGCTGCAGTGAGCCGAGATTGTGCCACTGCACTCATGCCTTGTTGACATATTGAGACTCCATCTCAAAAAAAAAAAAAAAAAGAAAAGTAGTGACAAAAATAACACACATTTGTTCTGCCCTCCTGTGTTCCACGCCTGGTGGTGAGAGCTTTATGTACATTGCCTCATTGAATCCTCACAACCACATCGTGCCGTCATTTCTTTTCTTATCTCTATTTCATCCATGGCTGGGCTGAGGCTTTAGAGTGATGGAAACTGCCGAAGTTTATCCCTCTGTCAATGGCAGAATATGAGATTCAATCCCTAGTGTCACTTATGCCCAAAGTCGGGCTCTTAAAAATCTCTTTGTGGCCAGGAGAGGAGGCTCACGCCTGTAATCACAGCACTTTGGGAGGCTGAGGTGGGAGGCCCATGAGACCCAAAGATCGAGACCATCCTGGCCAATACGGTGAAACCCTGTCTCTACTAAAAATACAAAAATTAGCTGGGCGTGGTGGCGCGCGCCTATAGCCTGAGTCCCAGCTACTCGGCAGGCTGAAGCAGGAGAGTTGCTTGAACCCGGGAGGCAGAGGTTGCAGTGAGCTGAGATCACGCCACTGCACTCCATCCTGGCAATAGAGCAAGACTCTGTTTCATTAAAAAAAACCAAAAAAACAAAAAACAAACAAACAAAAAAAAACTCTTCACTATCTTAATGAAAAAAATTGACCTTTGATGGATCATACAAATGAGATATTTGCTTGTACTCTGCTTCAAACTCAATTATAAAAGACTTTGGAAACAGGAGCTATGATGATTTACAGATCGAATCTTTCTACATCATGTGAGATTGATTTCTTGAAGTCCCTCAGAACTGGATTAACACCCTCTGAGTGTTAACTGATTGGAATGAATCCAAATCCCTGCAGCATTTGTGGAAGCCTGGACCACCAGTCTCAGAGATGTTTATCCCAGATCTGCAGAACCGGAAATCTTGTGAGGTGCTTCCCAGGAACCCACAGTGGTAACAAGCTTGTCCTAGGATTCTTGTATAAACTTAAGTTTAAAAACCACTGTTATAAGGTTGATTTCTCTTTTTACAGGTGGAAAAGATTCCGTTCAAATGTTTAAGGGAATATCAATATAATTAGGATAAACCAGGAGTGGCAAACTCATGACCTGAATGACAGTAGTTTTTCCTTTGGCCAGCACAGTTTGTTACTGTGAGAGTTTGGATGTCTTTTTTTTTTTTAGAAGAAATTTTGCTCTTGTTGCCCAGGCTGGAGTGCAGTGGCGCAATCTCAGCTCACCGCAACCTCCTCCTCCTGGGTTCAAGGGATTCTCCTGTCTCAGCCTCCTGAGTAGCTGGGATTATAGATGTCTGCCATCACACCAGGCTAATTTTTTGTATTTTTAGTAGAGACGGGGTTTCTCCATGTTGGTCAGGCTGGTCTCGAACTCCCGATCCCAGGTGATCCGCCCACCTTGGCCTCCCAAAGTGCTGGGATTACAGGCATGAGCCACTGCGCCCGGCTTGGATGTCTTTATATAGGGTATACACCCTCAATTTCAATACATTGCCCATGACTTCTTAGCATCTTAGACTTTTAAGATACCTGCATGATCCCCGAAGAAAGCTGGAAAGAAGAACATTCTTATAAGTGAAATCCATGAGAAACTGGGATAAACAGTGCCCCTGCTGAGCCTCATGTGCACGCCTCTCCCACAGTGCTCAAGGCCTGTCAATAGAGTAGTTTTTCCCTTTGCTTAGGGAGTTAGACAAAGAAAAAATATTTTTTCTTTTTGAGACACGGTCTCACTCTGTCACTCAGGCTGGAGTGCAATGACAAGGTCATAGCTCACTATAGCCTCAAACTTCTGGGCTCAAGTGATCCTCCCATCTCATCCTCCCAATGAGCTGGGCCACAGGTGCATACCACCACTCCCA
This sequence comes from Cacajao melanocephalus, assembly GCA_963573385.1. Classification (NCBI taxonomy): domain Eukaryota; kingdom Metazoa; phylum Chordata; class Mammalia; order Primates; family Pitheciidae; genus Cacajao; species Cacajao melanocephalus. The sequence goes on from CAUYLG010019770.1 coordinate 20,759, forward strand.
GCTAATTTTTATTTTTTTATTTTTTATAGAGACAGGGTCTCCCTCTGTTGCCCAGGCTGGTATTAAACTCCTGGGCTCAAGCAATCCTCCTGCTTCAGCCTCCCAAAATGCTGGAATTACAGGTGTGAGCCACTGCCCTCAACCAGAAATATTTTTTTTTACGCTTCTTCTTGCCCTCTATAAGTGACTTAAATATTCTCATGTGTCATTTGGGAGCTCAATCCTTTTTGATAAAGTAGAAGGGAAAAAATGGACAGGAGGCCTTCAGTGAAAATAAACCAGAAATATGAGTATTTTTCAGAAATTAAGAAAACAATTTATGATAAATCAAGAAGGTGACATATCAAATAAAACAAATCAGACATCAGTGTTGGTGACAAAAAATGATAGGACTGTGTATGCCTTGAGTGTTCACCGTATAACAACAGTACCTATAAGGACTTTGAAAAGAAAAACTGGCAAAATTAATCAAGATTCGTTTTTGGGAAAAGATGACTTATTTGACAATTAAACCACCTAATGAATGAATAGTAGAAACGGCATATAAACTTTATTTCATCAATATAGGTGATTAGATGTAATTGGGCTTTTATTTTGTAATTAAATATATGTAGTTTTCAGATTAAGAGGTAATGGAATTTTGACTAATGTTTTACATACTTAAATAGGAGCCCTTGGTTAAGAACTGAGTTCTGTCTCAGCAAACTAACACAGGAACAGAAAACCAAACACCGCATGTTCTCACTCATAAGTGGGAGTTGAACCATGAGAACACATGGACACAGGGAGGGAACGTCACACACCGGGGCCTGTCAGGGGGTGGGGGGAGAGAAGAGGGACAGCATTAGGACAGATACCTAATGCATGCGGGGCTTAAAACCTAGATGGCAGGTTGATGGATGCAGCAAACCACCATGACACGTGTATACCTATCTAACAAACCTGCATGTTCTGCATATGTATCCCAGAACTTAAAGTAAAATTAAAAATAGAAAAGAACTGAGTGCTCAAAATTTTTTATAAGTTAGGAAAACCAAACGAAATTATATATACGCATGTTATTATATATAATATGTATATCTTGTATATGTAAATATTGTTATGTATAAGAATGTATTTTATATACATATAATCACATATATACATAATATATATGATAATGTATACTATCATATATTTAATGTAAATATGGTCTATATAATATATAAAATTGACTTGATTTTACAATAGTGTGGCAGATTCAGTAAGAAGGAGGAAGGTAAGGAACTGTAAAGTCCTCTTTGTTAGAGTTTTCCTTGGCTTGTGGCTTATATAGAGCTATACTAGATTTCTTCAGCTGGTTAAGGATTGCTTCTTTGTGATTAGGATTAATTGATAGAATTAATGTCAGCATCAGCAATGGATGAGTCTCTAAGGGGAGCCCATGTGCTCAAAAGTGATCCTGTAAGTCACTGTCTCGGAAATGAAGACCCTTGTGCGGCATCAAAAAGCTTTTAAATGTGTCAATTAGCCTAGCATGTTTCCTGAGGAAACAGATATGAGCAAAGGTAAATCTAAAGGATGTTTATCAGGACGATATTTAAACTAAACTAATATAAAGTATGAACAAATGATGCTCCAGAAGTAGTATACTTGTTTCTTTTTAAAATTGCCTTTTTTAATAAAATTCTACATTGCTATTAAAAAAAAAAATCTTGAACACTTCAAACTCATGTCCAAAACTAAATTCTTTCCAACCAGATCTTCTCCTTCTATTATTTATATATGAGTGTTTCTACCACCCCTGAGGTGATCATGCCAGATACCAAAAATTGTCTCATTTCCCTCTCTCCTTTTCTGTCCCCCTAACACAGCCCCATAGTCAGTAGACGAGGCACCACCTCCAGGACTCAGCCTAAACTCATCCACTTTTCTCTTCCTGTGCTGCCACCACGCTAATTCAAAAGACCATGCCTTTTTTTTTTTTTTTCCTTGAGACAGAGTCTCGCTCTGTTGCCCAGGCTGGAGTGCAGTGGCGCGATCTCAGCTCATTGCAACCTCTGACCCCCTGGTTCAAGCAATTCTCCTGCCTCAGTCTCCTGAGTAGCTAGGACTACAGGCGTGCACCACCACGCCCAGCTAATTTTTGTATTTTTAGTAGAGACAGGCCATGTTGGCCAGGATGATCTTGACCTCCTGACCTCGTGATCCGACTGCCTTGCCCTCCCAAAGTGCTGGGATTGCAGGCATGAGCCACCGCGGCCGGCCAAGGCCACACCTTATTACCCAGAAACCATGCTGCAGCCTCTTACCAGGACCCTCTTGGCATTGCAGCCGGAGCAGTCATTTTCAAAATGTAAATTAGACCACACCCACTCCTGTGCTTGAAAGCCATCTGTCCTCCATTTGTTTCACGTGAGATCTCAAGCCTGCCACATAGCCCTGTTACAGCACAGTCTGTGCCCTGCTCTCCAGCCCGCTTTCAGCTTAGTCTCCATCTGGCTCTCTGCACTCCAGGAAGGGTGGTGTGGCTCCTCGGAGTCTCCTCTGTTCCATCAGGGAATTGCCTTCTTATCTCTGACGTCTGAGCTTAAGTCCTGTGTTGTCAGAGGAGACTTCTATGTTCTGTGCTATGGATTGGGTTCCTACTTAGTTCTTTCTTATAGTGCCCTGTCACCCTGCGCCCGGCCTCAACATTGCATATGTATTTTGTAAATAAAATTTTATTTAGCCTAATATCTGCTTGACCCATCGGCTGGTAGCCCTGCGAGGAGGTAATCTCCTCTGCTTCCCTCTCCAGCCGCCTCCTCCATGCCTGCAGATACACTGCAGATGCTGACAGTTGTCACTCAGGGAAATGTGTAGACTGAGTGAATCATGTCTGACATTTAACGGTCATCATCGTGTATTTCCAAAATATATCTTTTTAAAAAGACACACACAAATATACACATCTCATACATATTTTGAATAAGTGACTATGACACTAAGAATGCAAGCAAAAGTTGTAATGGTTATCTCTAAGGGGAGATGCATTTTAAAAATAGATTTCTGTGTGTTTCAGTTATCCATTGAGTACTTTCATCTTCAAAATTAGAAAAAAAATGTGCTGTTTTGTAAAGTGTGTCCCTTTCTTGCACTAATTGGAACTCTGACCACCCACCACGTCCTCTTCTGCCCAGGGCTAGGACTCTAAGAAAATGCGTTTATCAATTTCAAACCCAGCTGTACATGTCCATATTTAAGGAGCAGTGGCATTAGAGGATATAATAATTCTCAAAAAGAAGAATAACTGTTTTAGGGGAAAAGTCAAAGTGGCCTCAGCCAATCACACAGTTCATCAGAATATTAAATAATAATACAACAATTAGAATGTCATTGAAGCAACAAAACCGTCGTCTTATATCATGGCGAGTTGTTTTTGTGTTTTTTTGTCTCAACATTCATATACACTGAATCAGTGGCAACTTGTAAGCTTGAATATGACCATTGTTTTAATGCTGCGTGTATTCGTTTAAAAGCCTTGTCAGAGTGATTATTGGGGTGGGAACAGGTTGATGTGGCTCTGATGACTGGAGGAACACCAGGGTGCTTGCTCTTGCACCGATAGGATTAATGACACAGACACACAGGGAGCGGTTTTATGGAGCGAAAAGTTTAATAGGCAAGAAAGAAGGAAGAAGAAAACAGCTCCCCCGTACACAGACGGAGGGAGTGGGGGTTCGAACAAAGGGAAAAACCCCTGTGCAGCAGAAAAGTGGCTGCTGGCTGCTTATATGAGGAGGCTGGAGGAGGCGGTGTCTGATTTGCATAGGGCTCAGAGGATTGGTTTGACCGGGCATGTCATTCACGTAACCCTTGAAAAAGCTGGCCCTCCCACCCTAGCTCTTTAATATGCAAATACAGGGCACCAAGATATTCTACACACGTGGGGATATGTGGGGGCAGCCATGTTGCCAGGGACAAGTAGGGGCCAAGGAAAGACAGAGGGAATCACCATCTGTAGGTGGACCCAGTTTCCAACGGCCTGTATTTGCATATCAAAGCTTGCCGGCTGGGACTTTCTTGCTAGGCAAGAAATGTTTCTGGAGCTACTTTAAAAGAAAGAAAAACTTCCCAAGGACCCCTTTTCCTTTCTATCTGCCTAAAATAATTTCTTAATAACTCCTATAGCAAAGTCGGGTTTCTGTCCCCACAGTGAACTTCTGTTTCCCCAAGCCCTCCTTGTGCTCTAATGGACACCGCTCAGTCACTCCTGGCAGTGTGTAGTGCTCCTCTTTTCTTGTAAATTGTGTCTCTTGAGGCTGACTGCAAGCTCCCTGAAGGCAGGAGAGCGTCTTCTGTACCTCTGTGTATCTGTCCTCACAGCCACAGAGCACTCAGCCTGTTCATGTGCTCATTTCACTCATTCATTCATGTCACAAATATTTACAGTGACCTGCTAGGTTCATGGCTCTGCTGTTCCACCTGGAGATAAACAATAAAGCAGACCACGCAGAGATCTGCGTTCGTGCCCCTTCCGTTCTAGTGCAGTGATACACGTCGCAAAGGAATGGCCATTTGTTGATTGAGCGTCTCTTAACAATTCTTGTCTTGAAAATCAACTCATTTTAGTATTTAGGAAAGTATCCAAGGAAATAAGAGACATATTTTTCTTCTTCAGTTCTTTTAAATAAATTTCATATTTTTTAAATATAAGAAGTTAATTTTAGAACCCTGATACTGTATCTAAGGAAGGAGGTCATGGAGAAGTGTTTCTCTCCTTTTGTGTCTTTTTTTATTTACAAATGGAGGGTGTTACTGAGCTTACACTTCCAGAGCAATTATCACGTGGAAATGAGTGCCCTTTACCAATCAGATTGCAAGTGGAGTTTCACAAATGTGGTAGACAAAGGTCTACAGAAAAAGCATTAGGCGAGGCACAGTGGTTCACGAATCCCAGAGCTTTGGGAGGCAGAGGCAAGAAGATTGCTTGAAGCCAGGAGCTCAAGACCAGCCTGGGCAACATAGCAAAACCTTGTCTCTACAACAACAACAAAAAAATTGAAAAGAAACTTAGCCAAGCATGGTGGCATGCCTGCAGTCCCCACTTCTCAGGAGACTGAGGCAGGAGGATCGCTTGAGCCCAGGAGCAGTGAGTAATGACGGTGCCACTGCACTCCAGCCTGGGTGACAAAGCAAGACTCCATCTCTAAAATAATACTTTTTAGGTATCATATGACTGATCCAAGAGAATAAGTCACTCAGGAGAGGATGCAGGGCATACTTTTCCAGTATAAGCAGCATAGATCCAAGGTTGGCCACAACAGAGACAAGGAAGGCTATGGAAGAAGGTGGGACGAGACATTCACCTTGATGGGGTGTCTGCTCATTATCTGCTGGGCTCCATGTGGAGCTCCGCGCATAAAGATTATCCCCTTTAATCCTCACAACCTCACTGACACTCAGCCAGTATTCTTGCCATTCTACAGAGGAGAAAACTGAAGCTCAGAGAGATTCAGTAGCTTTCCCAAAGGCCTTTTAGTTAGAAAGCTTCGGCCAGGGTTTGAATCTCACTTCACAGTCCTAACTGCTTGTGTGAGGAGTCAAATGGTATGAATTTTAAGTTTCAGTTCCCTCAGTTTACTAGCATGGGAACTAAAGTGGGTTACCATATTTCCTAGATCTTCCTTTCCTCACCTGTAAATGAGAATAATGATATTTGCCATACGAGGATGTCAATTTTTAAAGGAAAAGTCTATGAAGTTATTTTGTAACCCATAAAGCACTCTGGGAACTATAACAATTGCTGAATGTTAAGAAATACAGAAAGTCTACAAACGATTTTCTAAGAAAATGATAATCACTGTAATTTCATTAAGGAGAAAGTGGGTCAATAGCGGTCATTGATTACAAATGATGAAACAAGAAGGAAAGCAGCAATGCCATATCACTCTCAGAAAAAACCATAGGTTATGCAAACCTGATGCATTCCAGAGGAAATGAGAAAAGTCCCTGAAATAGAATTCATTTCTGAGGCTCAGTTCCACGATGTGCTCCTATGTATTCGAACTGCAAGGGTTAGAAGGAACCTTCCATGAAGGATCTGGGATGGGGAGCGTTCAGTGACTTCCCAGTACCAGAGCCAGAGCCAAGACTGCGGGCTGCTCTGCCCCGGTGTGCTCTTCTGCTCCCACCGTCCTTAGTGCAGTAGAGATCATTTTGAGTGATGTACTCCAATGAGGGCTGGGACAGAGACAGGAAGGGGAGAGACTCACTATTATCAACAGCCTTCCAGAAGATAATCAAATTATGTCCCAGAATTTTTTTTTATAATAGAAGATAACCACATAGTTATGCTAACCACAACTGTTAAAGCTAAATGAATTCTCCTCCTGAAAGCAAATGCCACAGGTACATTTCACCATACGCAGCCACCATGTGCCTGGTTAGAGCTGTGGCATTTGTAACTAAATCAGGGGCTCACCAATGAAAGGACTGTGTTGGTAACTAAATCCATTCATTCATAAGATGAAGAATGCTTTCCATGAAATGAACAACTCCTGTTTTCCCAATGTGAGCCAGTGTTTTGAACAGCTGTGGCTTACGTGATTGGCGGTGTTCCTGTAACAGGTAGCTGCAATAGCAGGGCAGTCTGAATAAAGGAATCTCTGGGAGTGAAGCTGCTGGGAGTGTTGATCCTTGAAATGGTGGGGAATGCAAGACCACTCCTTTTCAAGAAGACCAGAAGCATCCCTTTGAAATCATGGAAGGTGTGCAGAAAAGAACTGGCTAAAAATAGCAACCTGCGTTGTGGGCGGCTGATAGGACTGTATAGTGGAAAAGTAAATATCCATTGCTCTATGAACTGAGGATCTCTATAACCTGTATCTGCCCACAAATGTACTCTCTACTTCATTCTTCCTTGTTTTTTAGAGACAGGGTCTTGCTGTATCACCGAGGCTAGTCTTAAACTCATCAATTAATATATGTTCCATTCCTTTTTTTCTCTTCCACTGTCTCCACATTTTGTTGTGTGACATATTCCTCCAGGATAATAGGGAACAATTTAATAATATATTTTTCTAAAGCGATTATTGCAAAACATCTGGGTTGTTCATCTTCATTTCCATAAACAACTCATTATCGGGAGATGGTTAACTTGAGCAATTCCATAACGGATTCGGTTTTGAAGTTACAGTATAAAAACAGCCTACGGTGATTGTCACGTACTTACAGATATGCTTAGCTAATCCTCCCGGTATTGATGTTATCCCCAATTTAGATGTGGCTGAGTGGAGAGAGATTAAAGCTGCCAAGGAAAAGATTAAAGGGTAGCTGTCTAGTGTCTACGAGAATGGGAACCATGGAAAATTGAAACCTACACATAATACAGATGACTTAAGCCACGAGTTATCTGATTTGCCCCTTTCCGCTCCTTGATCATGAAGGGGAAGCCAGCCTGGTAATTGAAAAGGAATGTATCAGCATTACCCACCAAGCCCTCTGCCTCTCATGTGCTGAGGGGCTCCCATCAAAGGAGGAAGCCCCACAACTCTCTTTCTTATTCTATACTCAAACCTTCATGACTGGACATGTTATTGAATGGATCACTGAAAAGCATTTGGATGACCCATATTTATGACATCGAATTGTAGTATTCTCTCTCACTTGTTCTTTCACTTTGCCTTCGCATCAGCAAAATTAATTGTATTAAATCTCAATATTTAGTGTATTGAGGCTATGAAAAGCCTAGTTTCTTGAAGAAAATGAGGGAAGATTCACAAATGCATTATTTTCTAGTAAACTTTTTTAGAGTTGCCAATTTTTCTTAAAAGTAAAACCACTCAAGATTTAAATGGCATCATGTTAGGACTGTCGGTGGCTAGACTCTCTGAGGCATATGCACTCTATTCTGCTCCCCTTTTTCTACTTTCGCTCACTGAAGCACTTTTAGGAAGGATGGAATGGAAGTACCTTGTATGGCAATGCAAGATACAGCAGGATCTGTTACAAGTCCCCTGGCTGGAAAAGGACACTTCTTTCACCACTATTGTACATCAGCTGTCTCCAGTTACAGCCAGAGGAGATCTGTAATATATGACTGCACTTGCCACAAATGCAACTACACAAATCTTGGGACAGAGACACCTTGTGCTACAGTAAATTGATCTGCCCCTGGCGTCCACTGAGTCAGCTGGCACACAAAATAGGGGCTTACATCAGAGATGGTGGGAACTGGTTGGAATTCTGATTTTTATCTGGCCATTCAAGATCTGTAAGAAGAGTGAATTTTAAAGTCCTCTTTTGTAGAAACTCTGAAGACCATTTAAATATCCTGAATTTCCTAATTTAGACTTATGACTCAACGATTATGCTACTTTTATATTTAAAACCTTTGACATAGAATCAAATTTGTGCACCACTATTTTTAAACTGATTTTCTAATGTTTTCTCTTAGAATAATTTTGTGTCAAATGTAACATATAGCTTGCATTTTTCTTAAATGGGAATATTAAGATTGTTAGTATTATTGAGGAACATTAATAAGAAAGATGGCATACTGAAAACTAGTTTCTTTGTAGGTTACTTCAGAGTAGCAGTAGATTTGGCAAAGTCAATATCTTATGTCATCTACCGTGTATTACTGAGCATCAAATATATGCCACTTCAGGCTGGTTTTCCCAGAGATACATGGCATGAAAAAATGACAGCAGGGCAGTAAGATACGAGTAAAGTAAAAAGAAAAGATGAAGAGATTAGTGATAAACAGTGAAGCAAGCCGTTGTATCAGCTGTTTCTGGTGATCTCAATTTAGTGACATATCTTGGTGACATGATGTAATTGCATGCGTGTGTCAAGTCGCTTCTTTTGTGATGCGGGTTTTACTTTTCTCATTTTGACTACTTTTCCAGAGGTGAAATTAGAGATTAAAGAAAGTAAGAAAGAAAAACCTCTACAGACAAAAACTGGTCTGTGCAGTTTATATCATCTCACTTAATTATAATGAAATGCTTAGGAAGAGATAATATTAATCCCATTACAGGGATCATGAAACTAAGGCTCAGAAAAGTTAAGGAGTTTATTCATAATCACACGTCTAGGGAGTGGCTAAGATGGAGACTTGAACTTATGTTCATCTTGATGAGACACCTAGTTTCATCCCACGGCACAGAGCCACCCACAACTGCAAATATCATGTACTTTCAGCAGTGCCTCCTATGACAGCAAAAAGACTAAGACTTATAGGATTCCTAGGCAGAACACTTATGTAATAAAGTATCTTAGAGATATTTTTCAATCTCCAAGCAAGCTGGGGATTGAACTATGTAAGTGGTAATGAACGAATTCTTTAGAAGATGGGTTAACTATGCTGGTTCATAAAAGAAGGAACTTGACTGCACTAAAGAAATTCATGAAAAGAGTTCTGATTCTTCCTGAGTCTCCGGGGTCCCTTGTTCTAAGAGAGCTATGCAAATACTAAACTGATGCCTGGAATCATCTATAATGTAAAGAGTTACAAAGCTTTCTGCCTTATGCTTTGGTTTTGTGAAGATTTTTGTACATCAAATGCTGCATCTGTGGATTTATTCCAAATACGTGGATCTATTATCCAGATCATTTGTGCATCCATTGTAAGGTACCGTGTAATCATATATGGAAACTGTAAATCTTCCGGAACACTTACATCATCATTAGATGAGTTATATTCATCAGGCTCTCAGCACAAAATAATCCAGTTCAATTAGAACACTTCTTCAATGAGAGTTTAATAATGAGACTATTTTCAGTGGCATGACTGTGGCATGCAGGAGATATTGCAGAGGCTGTGCTCACACCCTAGGCTGGAAGAGGCGCGTGGAAACAGAGCTACACAAATGTCTAAGATGAGCCATGGGGGCCACCATTAGGCTGTGGTGACCTCTTGGGGAAGGGCTGGGTGAATGAAGACCCCCTACTTCACTTTTCTCTCTCACCCCTCATTGACCAACTCAACTTGAAGCCGGAGGGTAGACGCATCTGTTGACACCATCTGTAAAGATCGGTCAGCTGGGTTCTGGTGGAGAAGATGGAGAGTGACCTAGAGGGACAAAGAGAAGCCATCTAGCACATCAATATGAAAGACATTACTTTTGAACAATTTAAACCAAAGTTGCTCAATGTTGATACCATAAACACATCTTATCATACAGAATGTTTCTTCAGCTCTGTAATCACGAAAAGGTGTGAACAAAAAAATTAGTTGCATTGTCTGTTAACGGAATCAAATAGCATGTCAAATTTGGGAAATCACTGATTTAATTTCTGCAAAAAACCTTTATAAGATTTTTTACATTCAAAGAAATGTTGGCGATTAGTGAATCTGTGGAAACATCTTAGGTATTGTCATTTTTGTCTAACAATTATTTTGAGTTTACTTGATGCTTAGTAAACACCGGTTGAGTAAATACCCAATCTATTGCAAATAAGCTATACTGTTAGAACATGTCTCAGCTACTTTCCTGGAAAATCACTTTTCTCCTGTATTTCTGTTATGAAGCTAAGAATTCTGCCATGTTCATAATACGTGGAAGTCTTGATCAGTTCTATCGTTGAATGTCAGGGTTTCGCAACCTGAGTGGAAAAAAAACAGTGTTTTTCCTCTGCTCTCACACCCCAACAATCAACACAGATTTCAGTGACCAAATGTCAGGGGGGTTTTCCCCACTTATCACGCACCAGACGCCAGCAAGGGGTCCCCAGTTCAGTTCAATTCTGATGTTGTCTACCTGAAAATAGTGTCAGATCCCGCAGGTTGAGGGTTCAGTCTCCAGTCTGCCTCTCCTGATTTTTGATACCAACTGCACACCCCAGGTTGAATAACCCGTTCTTCTCACTGGCTGGCTATAGCTGGGGTTCCCATGACCCCCTCCTTGGGTTTGATTAATTTACTAGAGTGGCTCACATGACTCAGGGAAACATTTACTGTTTATTATAAAGGATATTACAGGCCAGGAGTAATAATCCCAGCATGTCTGGGAGGCCGAGGTGGGTGGATCCCTTGAGGCCAGGAGTTCGAGACCAGCCTGGACAACATGGCAAAACCTTGTCTCTATAAAAATCACAAAAAATTAGCTGGGCATGGTGGCTTGCACCTATAGTCCCAGCGACTCAGAAGGCTGAGGTGAGAGGATCCCCTGAGCCTGGGAGGCAGTGGTTGCAGTGAGCTGAGATCGCACCACTGCACTCCAGCTTGGGCAACAGAGTGAGACTCTGTGTCAAAAAAAATAAAAAGGATACAAAGGATACAGATGAAGAGCTGCACAGGACAAGGTATGAGGGAAGGGGTGCAGAACTTCTGTGCCCACCCTGCCACGCCACCCTCCAGGAAACTCCAGGTATTCAGCTCTCCAGAAGCCTCCCAATCCCTGTCCTTTGGGATTTTATAGAGTATTTGTTACATAGGCATGATCAGTTAAGCCACTGGCAATCCACTTAACCTTCAGTCCCTCTACCCTCCCCTGCGGTTGGGGTGGGGCTGAAAGTCCCAACCCTCTAACTCTGCCTTGGTCTTTCTGGTACCTAGTCCCATCCTGTAGCTACCTGGGAGCTGTCAGCCATGAGTCAATGAGTTAGCAATCAAAACGACAGCTTTTTTTGTTTTTTTTTTTTTTTTTTTTTTTTTGACAGAGTCTCACTACTGTTGCCCAAGCTTGAGTGCAGTGGCGTGATCTAAGGTAACAGCAACGTCACCCTCACGGGTTCAAGCAATTCTGCGTCAGCCTCCCAAGTAGCTGGGATTACAGGTGCCTGCCACCATGTCTGGCTAAATTTTTGTATTTTAGTAGAAACGGGAT
>CAUYLG010019772.1:0-70488 GCA_963573385.1 Cacajao melanocephalus
TTTGGGAGGCCAAGGCAGGTGGATCACCTGAGGTTGGGAGTTCGAGACCAGCCTGATCAACACGGAGAAACCCCATCTCTACTAAAAGTACAAAAATTAGCTGAGCATGGTGATGCATGCCTATAATCCCAGCTACTTGGGAGGCTGAGGCAGGAGAATCACTTGAAGCCGGGAGATGGAGGTTGTGGTGAGCCTAGATAGCACCACTGCACTCCAGCCTGGGCAACAAGAGTAAAACTCCAACTCAAAAAAAAAAAAAAAAGTGCAACACTCAGTTTTCCAGTCTACCTTGCAGCTGGGAGCTGTAAAATGCAGTTCATCCGGCCTGAGCAGAGGTCGCTGGCCCTGCTTCTTCCACTTCCCCTTCTTCTTGCTTTGAGATGGGGTGTGATGTTTGATGCTGTAACAGCCATTTACAGCCATAAGGAAAAGGTCAAATGAATTGCAGTGGTGTCCATTGAACCAATTCCATATTTTTCAGGACTTCTTGTTTTGTGAGAAAAATAAACTGCTGTTTAAACCATTGTAGTCAGGTTTTCAATGGCTTGCAGCCAAACCCACTCCTAATTATCTCGGAGGAGATACAAGAAAAGGCTTCACACAGGATGTGTTGTTTTCTAAAATTATTTATTTATTTATTTACAACAGAGATGGGGGTCTCATTATGTTGCCCAGGCTGGTCTTGAACGCCTGGGCTCAAGTGATCTTCCTGCCTCAGTCTCTCAAAGTGTTGGGATTATAGGTGTGAGCCACTGAGCTTGTGCCCAGCTCACAGAATCTTGAAGATTTGTAGGCAGAAAATAGAAGGGCATTTGGGCAGAGGCATAGCATAGGTAAAAGCACAGTGAGGGGAGAAGTTGCAGGTCACATTGAAACAAATCAGAGTATCTGGTAAGATTCTCCAGGATGGAGAGGAGGTGGGGAAGGTGTTCCAATCTCAATGAAGCACAGAGCAGAGTGTGGAGACAGGGACATGCGTGTCATGATCGAGGCATGATAAGTGTTTCTGCCTGGTTTCTGTTTGGGAAGCTGCAGAGATGAGGCTGGGAAAGTGGATGGGGCCAGACTTCTGCTGGTCAGGAGCTTAGTCTGCAGGTAAAGGCTGCTGAGCTGGGGGTGGCCTGAAGAGGTGCTGGTTGACCAGCCTTTGGGCTTCTCTGCTGGGTGCCGCCCTCCCTGCCCAGAGGCCTGCATCATAGTTGTGGTAATTGATTTTTCTCTTTCCTCCTATCCCCCTCCCATTCAGGAACCAGGAATGGGTTTCACTATTGCTGTTTCTCAGAACTAATAATATGCTCTTCCATGAGCAGAGTGGGGCCCACAGCCCATTCTTTCTCCCAAGAGGACCTGGCAATTGCATGATGCATTGGGCAGAGGTTTCCAGGGTTCAGGGCACTTAATGCAGAACAAATAACTGTGCAGATATGGAGCCTGGGAGTTATTCTCACCCAAATGTTCTGCTGACCTCAGTGTGTGGACAGGCCATTACACCACCAACAGGGGCCATTTTGTGGGGAGGAAGAAGAGTGGGGATTTTTACAAATGTGCAGGGCGATGCTTGTTAGGTCTCCACCTCCTGGGGAGTCTTCCACTTAAGCCATTGCTCCCTATTTGTCCTACAGTAAATGCCCCGGGGCCCCTTAGTCTTCTTCAGGCTCTGAGGCTTTTCAAGTGTGGATGTGATTCGGTCATCTTTGGCTGGATTGCAGAATTCTAAAAATTCTAAAAAGCTTTTAGAAAAACCATGATAAGATTTCATCACTAGTTACCTGGTGCTGGATGGGGATGACTGCCCTTGGTCTAGATTCCTTGAGCCTGGGGACTGACCCACAAAGTGGCTATAACAAGTCAGCGCCCAGCATCACCCTGTTCTGTTAGCAGCGGTAGTTATCTGTACAGGTCTGCAGCAACCTCAATTCTTGCCTCCCCAGAAAAAAGAATTCAACTGAGGGCCATTAGAGCAGAAGGAGAAACCAAGGCAAATTTTAGAGCAGGAGTCAAAGTTTATTAAATAGCTTTAGAGCAATAAAGAAAGGAAGGAAAGAAAGGAAAGTACTCTGGAAGAGGGCCAAACAGGTGACTTGAGATCAAGTGCATGGCTTGACCTCGTGACTTGGGGTTTTATACATCAGCATACTTCTGGGATCTTGCATCATTTCTCCTGACTCCTGAGATCTTATTGGGAAGCTGCTGATCACCAGTTCCAGGTGTTTTCTACCTGCTAGGAGACTGCCTTTCGCTGGTGCTGGCTGTGACCAATTACTACTTTAGAGAGACAGTTAACAACCGCCTGACCACCACCTGATGGTCACCCAACACTCTTGATGTGTGTGTGGAGAGCCTTCTCCTGCCGTGCTCATACCTGGCTAGCTACCTACTGTAACAGCTTAACATAAGCTTCTGATGTCCACTCAGATATGAGCACCAGTAAAGCCAATTCAAGTCAATTTCTTGAGCATCTTCTACGCATTTGCTATGGACACAGAGACGAGGGAGCCCACCATTGGATGGGAGATGGAAGGATGTAATATATGAGCCCACTGTGAAAAGCACTTCAGGAGAAGTCCGAAGGGATGATGCCGTGTGCTGCAGGGGGCCAGGTGGTAGGGGAGTGTAGCCCCTGGGAGTGCATGTATGACCATCCTGGGCTCAAGTCCTGGGTCGGCTGCAAAGTGCTGTGACCTTGAGCAAGTTACTTCTCCGTGTCTCATTTTCCACTTCCAAAGAATTGAGGCAGAGATTCTGAGAGGGTCATGTAAGGATCAAAGATAAGAGTATCAAGTGCTGGCATGTGTTAGGCTTTCTACAAATATGATTCACAAATGACTGCAGCTGTGTGTCCTTGAATGACTCACCCCAGTCCATGGTCCTATTTCCTCATCTGTAAAATGTGAGATTTACAAGCTCATGGTGCTAGTCCAAATCTCAGGTGTGTACAGAGCAGCAGGTCTTTTCATCTTCTGTAAATCGGTTGAATTTCTGCTGAGTTTCTGCAGAAACTCAGAAAGTTTCTGCTGAGTTTCGGCCCCATCTTTCAAGAGCACAGAAAGGGGTAGCTGAGTCTGGCATCCAGGACCATCGTCCAGGAGACTTTGCTGCTGAGTCAGGCTGCACGACTGGTGACGTGAAGCAGTGGTGCATCCCTCCCTTCCTCCCCCACTGGCCCTCCTGCCTATCCCTGCCTTCCTCCCCAAGGTTGAGGGGAAAAATTTTGGTCGTTTTTGTCAGTGCCCATTGTTGTGCTTTGATCGAGGTGACTCTCCAGCATGCCAAGTCTCGGCGCTGAGTCTGGTGGTCTTTGTTGCCCCTGCCCCATCCCCCACTGCTCCGTGCCCTGTCTGGGCCAACCCAATCTTCTGGAAGCTGCCTTGGTTATACTCCCCGAGACAGGCCACACAGCCCCTCTTCTCCGGGCTTGCCACTTCCCTGGGCTACCATCATGGAGCAGGGCTCAAGGCCCTGTCACTCGTCACCTGCTTGTCTCTCTTGCTTCTTTCTTCTACATCCTCCAAGGAGCCTTGGGTTCTCATACGGGCTTAGTTTTAGGCAACAGTACCCTGAAAACCCTGCAGGTGACTTCTGCTTTCTGCCCTGCACACGCCTTTTGTGAGGCGAAGAAAGGCAGAGCAGTCTTTTCCTTTCATGAGATAAAGAGAAAGCAGAAAACAGGCTTTCTACGTAAGACTCTCAGAATATTACTGAGCCCCACTAAAAATCTATGCTATTTACGGCATATTTACCTAGTGTCGGATGCCATGCATTTATTCCTTTAAAAATCTCCATTTCACAGGTGAGCAAACAGGAGTTTAGAATGCTTAACTGAGTTTCCAAATCACTCAGCTAATAAACAGTGGAGCTGGGGCTGGGTGCAGTGGCTCATGCTTGTAATTCCAGCACTTTGAGAGGCCAAGGTGGGTGGATCACGAAGTCAGATGTTTGAGATCAGCCTGACCAACGTGGTAAAATACCGTCTCTACTAAAAATACAAAAATTAGCTGGGCGTGGTGGCGGGCACCTGTAATCCCAGCTACTCGGGAGACTGAGGCAGGAGAACCACTTGAACCTGGGAGATGGAGGTTGCCGTGAGCAGAGACTGTGCCACTGCACTCCAGTCTGGGAAACAGAGTGAGACTCTGTCTTAAAAAGAAAAGGAGGGAGCTGGAATATAAACTTGGGTCTCTTTGACTCTTTTAAATTCTATCACATGACTTTCCCTGTACCCTAAAAGCTTTTTGCAGTTCTTGGCCTGCCTGGATAATCTCTCCTAATGCTTTGTGTTCTCTGGGTCACAGTTCCTAATAGCGTGCGCTTGAATGCTGGTAGACTGATCCCAATCTTGTGAACAAACACAGAGCAACTAGGGCTAAGGGATCTTTGATTCTTGGCTTTGAGAGTCACCTTCCAGTGGAAGGGTTGGCTGAGCCTGATGTCCAGGGTCATTGTTCAGGAGAGTTTGTTGCTGTGTTCAGGCTGGGCCACTGGTGACCTGAGGCAGGGTGGTGCGGCTCTTCTTCCTCCTGATCTTGCTAACCCCAGAGAGTTCTAGCTCTAGATGTTGCAGACAGGGCCCATTGCACACGGATATTACTATCCCGAGGGGTGCCCAGAGGCGGGAGGAGTGAGCTCGAAGCAGAGCTGCCTCCACACCTGATTTTGTAAACACATCGGGCCCTGTGATGTAGTGTGCAGTGTGTTAGACTAGGAGTCTCAGGACAGTTTCAAGCTCTGTCTTCATTCCAGGCAAACCCTTTGCCCTCTCTTTGCCTCCATCTTGTTGTCTGCAGGACATCATAAAGATGTTGCCTGCTACTTCTCTGCCTCCTTCTCAAAAGTAGTGGCAAAGCCATGCACTCATTCATTTACTTAACCAAAGTTTCCTTGAGCACCTGCTGTGCATCATGCTTGGTGCTGGTATGGGAGGAAGCACTGCTTAGAGGCTGAGCCATCAGCACAGGACATACAGGCCCTGGCCTGGCAGTGCGGCCTCCTCAGGGAAGAAATCAGGAAGCAGCCTGTGCTATTGAGCATTGACTTTGATCTCTGCTGCTGGCATCTGGGGAGGGTGGGTGTCACAAGACGGCTGGATGTGTTTGTGGCCACTTCCCAGGGCATGGGGAGTGGCAGTGTCCTGGCCTTCTGGGGACTTGGCCATCGGCTTTGTGAAGGGATGCGGCAGGGTGGGAGGCATTGCCATGGTGGGGATCAAATCTTTCTGCATTCCTAACTTCTGTTACAAAACAGCAGTTCTGTTTACTGGCCTCCTGAGGCTCCTTCCTGAGGCCCTTGCAAATCAAATGTATGCAACTCCAGAGCCTATACCTCTCTGCACGGCACCAGCATTTTTGGGGCCACCACATGCCAGCCTCTTTGGCTGCTCCCGCCTGCCTTGTCTTACACCCCCCCCAGGCCTCCCTCTCCACATGGACATCTGTCCTGGAATCAGTGGCTGGCATCGTGCTCTCCCACTCTCCTGTGGACCTGAAGCCCTTGCCTTCTTATGTCGCCCACCTTACCCTTACTCATCCTGATTTTCCACATTAGCCTCCCCTGGTCTTTGGAACGTGATCTGCTCCGACAGCTGCATGGCCGCAGCCTTTGCTTTCCTTCTTATCCTGACTCTCTTTCTAGCTACAGGCCTCAGAGAATCTCTGGACTCTCTGGCCTGAACTCCAGGGGTCTCTGCTCAACACACCCCCTGCACGTGTGCTTCTGAGAGGCTCTCTCTGGACACTCGAATGGGACTCAGAGGTTGAGTCTTGGCCTAAGCTCTTCCCTATCCTGACTATCACTGCCATATTTCCCTTCTTATTCTATGTGGGGGCACTTGCCTGCCTTTCTAGTTCAGCCCTGCCCCATTCTTCCAATGCCGGTGTGATGTGGGATTGACTTAACCCTCCCCTCTTCAGCACCCTTCCACCGTGGAACCAGGGCCTATGTCCCTAGGGGTGCAGGTGGCTCTGGCCTGCCTTCTCTCTTAGACTGTGCTCTGTAGGAGTGGAGAGCACACGTGCTGTGTGCTGGAAACCCCAAGCTCCACTCACAGGAATGACAGAATGAACAACTCCTCTCTGCCACAGATGCCACTTTGGGGGAAGACTGAGTCCCCTGCCACTGGAAAATTGGTCTGGGGGCAGATTCATGGATAGGGCAGGGTGCTGGCTTCCAGTGAAGTCAGATCCCAGGAGGGGAGGCAGATAAGGTTGGAGTGGGATCTGTGGGGAGCAGGCCTCTTACGGAGCAGAAGGTGGAACATGGAACACATTTCTGGCAGCGGCCTCCCCTGTGTTGGCTCAAGGAGTCCTGTTTGGAAGTGGGGAGCAGGTCAGAGAGGCCTATGTTGACATATCTCAGTCTGAAGACCTGGCATGTGTATTTTTCAACTTTGAAGTCCCCGGAGTACAGATATTCTGAGATAACTCTCAGAATACCTAAGACCCATACTGACAAGGGCCGTACTGAATGGCCTCACTCAGTGAGAGCGGCCCTTATCAGCATGAGTCGTAGGTGTTCTGAGTGTTATCTCACGGTATTTGTGCATTGACCTGCAGTCTGAAGTCTGGGCTTCCAGCCATAGGGCACCCAGCTCCCTCTACAAAGGCCGTGAGGTGGATGCTGGCTGGAGTAGCAGACAGCCTGCGGTCCATGATGAGGGGCTTCGTTGTGCTCCTTGCAGTCTTTGCCCTCTCCCAGGCCAGTGGAATCAGCAGGTGAGCATCAGAGCTCAGGGGAGGGCAAGGAGATCTCATCATTCTTTCTGGGAGGTCTGTCCTTGGTCTTCCAGCCATTGGTCCCCAGGGAGTCTTGGGAGAAATGCTGCAAATTCCCAGGATAACAGCTCCCTGTCAGTCTTGCCTTTTCATGCTGGGACCTTTGCTTCTGTCTACCCCTGCACTTCAGAGTGTGGTGAAAAGAACAGGGAGCCAGATGGGCAACTGGGGAGATAGGGCATGGCTCTGGAGTCAAACCGCCTGGGGTTTGATCCCCAGCTCCATCAGTAACTTAACTCTCTGTGCCTCAGTTTCCTCATCTGTTCCTAAAACTTGGATAATGGTAGTGTCCATCTCATAGGGATGTTGTGAGGATTATAGGAGTTAATATTTAAAAAGTACTTCAAACGGTGCACACTGTAAAAGTGATCTATGCGTTTGTTAAACAGAATTAAGTTCCCTATTGTACTAAGTCCTTTGTAGGTGAAGATAACAGATTCTCCTCCGAAAATAATTGACACTGATGGAGCTTTTTGCTCCTAGGTGCCAGGCACTTCACTAAGTCCTTACCTGTGTTATCACTCATCCTCACAGATTAAGTAGATATTATCATTTGCGTTTTACAGATAAAACATCATTGTTCAGGAACGGTTCCTAAGGAGGGTCCCTGAGCTGTCTGAGGCCGCATGGCCGGTAATGGAGGAGCTATGACTGGGCCTCGGGTGGACTTGTACTCTTGCCATGACATCACACGGTAACCTGCAGGCGCTCAGGTTTGAGTCTGGGCAAGCCCTGAGCACAGGGAAGGCCGGATCCCTCCCTGGGAAAGCTGGACCCCTGCAAAGGGGTCAGGGTGCCTCCAACTGGCCAGGAATCTTTGCGGCCGTCCTAAAAATAAAGTTCCTCCAGGTGCGCTAGCTGCCCCAGCACTTGGGATGTGAACAACCTGTGAAAACCGATACTCTCTGAGAGTCTTAGCACTACTGCCATTTGATGGCTCTCAAACCACTTTCACATCTGTAGTCTCATCTGAAGTTGTCCTTCAAACCTGTCTCACAGAGGAGGACCACATTGTTCTTAGAGGTAAAAGGGACCGTGGGAATCACTGAGTTCTACTTCTATCTACAGGAGAGGAAACTAAGAACCAGACAGGTTGAGCCACAGGGCTGGTCAAAGGCAGGGCCAGGAGAACAGCTAGAAAGGAGAGGGTTGCCGAAGGGACCTGAAGCTCTGAGGGCTCTGAGGAGCCACCCAAGTAGACACAGACAGGGCAGCGTCAGGTCTAGAAACAGCTTCTGCGTTTCCTCTCTTGATCTTCTCACCGTTGATCGGCCGCCATTGTCTAAAACTCAAGCTTCCTCAGGAGGCCTGAGTGAGATCAGGCTCTGTGCTGAGAAACCTTTTGATAATTTTCCACCCATCTTAGGGAAAAAGCGACCCAGAGAGCAGAGAAATGGGGTTAGCAGATGGCAGGATCATTGTGGTCGCATTTGCCAGAGTGTGGAGATGCTGTTTTCTGCTGCAGACAGTGCACTCCCGGAGGGCAGAGATGTGTCCTTTTCAGTATCATGTCCCCTGGGCCCTGTACAGTGTCTGGCACAGCAAGAATCTGGTGACTGAATGAGTGATAATGTGCTTGGTGTCTTTCAAACCATGGATTTCAAAACTCATTGGTGGGTTGCAAAACGCCTCTGATGGGTCTCCAAGAGCATTAAAAAAAGAGAATGCAATAGAAAATATTAGAGGGCATGGCGTAAGGATAGGCATTGATTTTTGAATTGACGTAAAACACATTTGTTACTTTGAGTTATGATTACAAAAACGTTTGAAAGCCATTGGCCTGGGGTCAGTGGGCCATTGATTGGAAGGCTGGCTGGGAACACAGTGTAGGGGGTGGTTTGCAGAGCCCACTTCTGGGAGGCTGGGCAGCCTGCAGGAGATGCGTACCCTCCTCATGAGTTCTTTCCCATATCCTCAGGATTCCTCTGCACGAAAGGAAGTCGCTGAGGAGAGCCCTGAAGGAGCGCAGGCTCCTGGAAGACTTCCTGAAGAATCACCAGTATGCGCGGTCAGCCAGAAGCACTCCAATTCTGGGGAGGTGGCCAGCGAGTCTCTGACCAACTACCTAGATGTGAGTGGCTCTGCCATCCTTTCCACTAACGAAGTGGAAAGTGCCCCTCGGCCCCTGCCTCGCCACAGCTGCTCCTCTTCCAGAAATCTTGGAGCCTGTGGTAGAGGCGGTCTCCCTGCCCTCAGTCTGCTCCACAAGGGGCCGGCGACCCGGCAAAGGCAGCACTCCTGCCTGCCAGCTCTGAATGCCACCACCAGGAGGGTCTGAGAGGGTCTGAGCTCAGGCACCTTCCTCACACAACATCCCCAAGGGTGCATGAGCTGCTCCCACCCACCATCCAACCTCACACCTGCCTTCCCGGCCAGGGAAGCCCTGTTTCAGTCTGACTCAGCAGGGATGGAGACAGCTGGTTCCATTTTGCAGCTGCCCAGGACATGGCCGCCAGCTTGGTCTTCCTCCCATCTAGGACCCAGGCAGGAGCGCCCCGGTGCCCTGTTCTTTCCTGGAGCTTGTCTTTCCCTCAGCCGTCACTCTTGCCAGTAAACAGCCAGCCTTTTTTCTCTTCTGTGCTCTCATTTCCTTATCTAGGTCATCTTCGCTGCCCGCCCCCAGCCTCGGCTCTGACAGTGGGGAGAGCTGGCAGGGAGGTGCGCGTGGCAGGGGCCACTTGGGCTGGGTCTCGGGGCTCACACCTAGCTGATGCCCCACCTCTCTGTCCAGATTCCTTTTGCCCTGACAGGGGTGGCCCATGTCCTGCCCAGGCAGGATTTACATTTAGGTCCCAGGTCTGCTTCTGAGGCTGATTCCAGCGGTGGTTGCAGGGCCTGTGGGAGGATGAGGCCAAGTGTGGCTGGGGGTGGGAGCCCAGGAGAGGGCTGGAGGTCAAGAACCCTCCTCAGCATCTTCCCTCTCCTTCTGTTTCTTCCCCCTTGAGACATTGAGGCCTCTGGGCAGAAAGCACAGGGCCTCCACAAGTGCTCACACTCCCTGCCCAGCATTACCCACGCCCTCCTGCCCCCTCGTGCTCCCACCTCTGACCCAGTGCCATCTGCCCTCAGACGGCAGATCTTTGGGAAGATCTATATTGGGACCCCTCCCCAGGAGTTCACTGTGGTGTTTGATACGGGCTCCTCGGACCTCTGGGTGCCCTCTGTCTACTGCAACAGTGATGCCTGTCGTGAGTGACCACTCCCTCCTGCCCCAGTGCCTCATGTTCAGACACCCCGGCCGAGTGGCCAGGGTGGTCAGGGTGGCTGAGGGGAAACGTGTGGTGGCAGGACAGCTGGCTCTGACCTTCTCAGCCTCCCAGTGTGGTCCATCTCCTCACTCATCCTCCCAACTGACCACAGACTTGGAAGATTTGAAAATCATGGGTCTTGGCTGGTGCCGTGGCTCACGTCTATATTCCCAGCACTTTGGGAGGCTGAAGCAGGTGGATCACTTGAGGTCAGGAGTTCAAAACCAGCCTGGCCAACATGGTGAAACCCTGTCTCTACTAAAAATACAAAAAATTAGCCGGGCATGGTGGCATGCACCTGTAATCCCAGCTACTCAGGAGGCTGAGGCAGGAGAATCGCTTGAACCCAGGAGGCGGAGGTTGCAGTGGGCTGGGATCTGTGCCATTGCACTCCAGCCTGGGAGACAGAGCAAGACTCTGTATCAAAAAAAAAAAACCAAAAAAAAAAACAAACAAACAAACAAAAAAACATGAGCCTTAGCTAAAAATTAGAGACCCTTATTATTTTTTTGTCTCTACTGGGAGCCAAGACAAGCTGCTCACCCTTTTGGAACCTCAATTTTCGTTTCTATAAAAATGGGGCTATGACGTGCCAGTGAGAGCTGGGAGAGTGAAGTGAGAGGGTCTATTACAAACAACCAGTACATGCTTAACACATGTTAATGATTTATTTCCCCACCAATCCTGGGAGATTGGTGCTCATTTTATCCCCATTTGACAGATGAGGAAATTAAGGTTTGAAGAGGAAAAGGGACTTGGCTAAGATTACTCAGCTGGTAAAAGCGAAACATTCACAGAATCTTGACTCTTCAGGGTTGGCTTTTTCCCTTTCATTTCTGTGTGGAAGCTACACAGGTAGCCCTGGGAGCCAGAGCGGTGGGTCGAGCAAAGAATAACGTTCTTTTTTCAACTGTGGGACCAAGGCTTTAGAGAGAACGGGCTGCTTATTCTCTGTAGAGAGAATTGCCAATATCGAGGCCATATTCTCACAAGGCCTGCTGAGGGTTTCAGCCCTGGCTGGCGCTGTGAGTGGTGAGAAGATTCTAAGGGCCCCGCTAACTCTGGGTCTGTGTTTCAGAAAACCACCACCGCTTCGACCCGTCCAAATCCTCCACCGTCCAGAATATGGACAAGTCCCTGTCCATCCAGTACGGCACGGGCAGCATGCAGGGCTTGCTGGGCTACGACACTGTCACGGTAAGTGGGGCTGCGCCGCTGGTGCTCACCGCGCCTTTCCCACACGCCTTTCCCACTCGCCTTTCCCACGCGCCTTTCCCACTGGCCGCTGTCCCTCCCGCACGCTCTGGTGGCCACACCGCCACTGCGCCGAGGAGCCCTTTGGGTGCTGCCTGCCCAGGTGACTCAGGGGAAGAGGAGAGGGATTTTAGCCAGCAGCCAGCTGTCGGCTGTCCCTTCCTCCCGCCTCTCCTTGCCGTGGCAGCACGCAGAGGACCCCGAGGGCCCTCTCAGGTCCGGGTTTCCGGCTCCCCGATCCCTTTTCATGCATCCTTGACACAGTTCGTTCTGAATTCTGAGCTGGTGCTCAGTGTCCTATTAGGATCTTATTTTTAAGTTTCGTTTTTCTGACAGCCCGTTGAGGAAAGTATCATTATCCTCATCCTTCAAATGAGGAAACCGAGGCTTGGAAAAGTTTCTAACTCACCTGAAGTCACATAGCTGGTGCTGGGGGTGCTGACTGTGGGACCTCCCTCTGACTCTCTGAGCAGTGCTCTTGGCTTGACCTCACGCTTTGTAAGTCAGAGCAGCATCTTCCAGGTCCGAGAGCACCCGTCCCTCTAGGATAAGGGCACCCCTTTCCCTTGACTCTTTTTGGCCTCCAAAGTACCTAATACAGGGATGGGCACATAGTAGGTACCCAAAGCATGTTTCCTTCCGCATGCACCTTCTGATATGAGAACTCCGGCGGTGTCTCTCAGGGCTGACCACCTCGATTTTCCTCAGGCTCTTCCTTGGGTCTGGCTGAAGTCTTTCTTGCTTTGAGTCCAGAAAGGCACAGTCCTTCTCTGTAGACAGTATTTTTCTTGGTGGGCAGGTGCCTGCCAGGGTGTCCTGCTCAGGCCTCCCCAGGAGTCCACGCCAGAGAGCAGAGGCCTCAGCGCTGCCTGCTGAGCTGCCCAGCAGTCAAGCCTTTGCCAGCCAATTCCCCTGCCCCTTCCTGCTTCATCTGCTGGCCTGAGCCATTCGCCTTCTTCCCTGCTGTTTTGGGTGCATCTTCACTGGAGAGCTGGCCTGGTGCCTGGCCGTCTCAACGGTGCTGCAGTGGGTTGCTGTCACTCACCACCTTGGGCAGGGGATGGGGAAGACAGCTTCGTGGTCAGCCCCACTCAGTGGTCTTGTGTGGAAACAGAACAGATATGGGGTGGGGCATGTCAGGATGCCCTTGCCTGCTTTGGGGCTGGCCCCACACAAGTCCCTGTCTCTGTGTGTCTGGGCCAGAGTTGTCTAGGGCCAGTGTGGGGGGCTAAATGGGGAAGTCACCCCAGCTTCCTGCTTCAAGCAGGCAGGTTTTAGGGGAGGAGGAAAGATGAAGAAGTCTAGTAGCCCCAGCCTGGCGCCTGGTTCAGATGATAGGTGGGAAATCAGGGTCAGGAACAGGAGAACAGGAGAAGGGGTTGCTATGGGAGCTGTGGGCAAAGCAAGAGGGGGCTGTAGGCACAGGCCATGGGGGACCACAGAGCTCTATTCAACCCAGGGCCCCCATCTAGGAAGGTCCTGAGGGGGAGCCCAGAGGAGGAGGTGCGGGGTGCTGAACTGCGAGGGGAAGGGAACCCATGGCACTGGGCACTGCAGACAGGCGTGGGGCTCTGGGTTGAAGACACAGATGTTTCTCCATTGAGCTTTATGACTTTAGGTAAACCTCAGTTTCCTCATCTGTAAAACAGGTGTAATAATACCTCAGAAGGCTATGGTGAAGATTAAACCCACCAAGTATTCATTATTTGTTTGCCCTTTCATTCCCTATGCCCCATCTGTCCCCACATCCTGTTGGCCTCCTTCACAACCCATTGAGGATCTGACCATCTCAAATACCTCCCCGGGTGCCTCTGGTTCCGTGTGGCTGTCTCTCCCCTGTTTGACTGCAGTAGCCTCCCAAGGCACTCGCTGCTCCTGTCTTTGTCCCGCCACCATCTGACACAGCAGCCAGAAGAATCCTTTAAAAATCTAAGTCCTGGGCCAGGCATGGTAGCTCATGTCTATAATCTCAGCACTTTGGAAGGCCGAGGCAGGTGGATCACAAGGTCAGAAATTCGAGACCAGCCTGGCCAAGATGGTGAAACCCTGTCTCTACTAAAAATACAAAAATTCAGTTGAGTGTGGTGGCGGGTGACTGTAATCCCAGCTACTCAGGAGGCTGAGGCAGGAGAATTGCTTGAACCTGGGAGGCAGAGGTTGCATTGAGCCGAGATCGCACCATTGCACTCCAGCCCGGCCAACAGAATGAGACTCCATCTCAAAAAACAAGCAAGCAAGCAAACCAACCAACCAACCAACAAATAACTAAGTCCTGTCATGCTCTCCCTTTGCTCAAAATCTTCCTCTGGCTCCTGGTCTCACTCAGAGTCAGTGAAGAACCCTCCATGACTAGGCCCCATCTCCTGGTCTCCTCTCCCCTCTCTGCTTCATTTGCTGTTCCCTCCACCCCACATGCACCCTGGGGTACTGGACTCTCTTAGGCTGCCCTCGGCCAGCCGTGCATTTCCCACGCATCTCCAGTGCTCCTTCCATCTTCAGCCTCTGCCCAACATCATTTATCAAGGAGGCCATTTCCCACCATTGCATAAAATACCCTGCTGCCTTTTTGCCTTTGCCCTGATTTATGTTTCTTCAGCATGCTTGCTCCATCTGACGTGTTCTACATTACTTCTTTAAAAAACTTACAGCCCATCTCTCCACTGGCATCTAAGTTCCCCAGGGCAGGCACTTTCTTTGGTTCATTGCTGTGTTGGAGACCTCCAATCACTGTTTCTTGACAGAAAGAAAGCATGAATGCATGCACTCTTTAGCACTTAACCATCACTATTTATTCATTCCACAAAAGCTTATGGAGGCTCATTCTCAGAACTGAGGATACAATGATGAACAAGAGGGACAAAGGGCTGCCCTCTTGGTTCTTACACTTCATTAGGGGAGACGATACCTAAGCAAGATGACTTTGCACAGTGTTGAGCAGCATGAAGAAAACGAAACCAGAAAGCATGAAAGACAGTGCCTGGGGCCAGAGGCCAGGGTCGGCGGACGTGATGGCTTGCTGCAGGTTGAGGCCCAAATGAAGTGATCGTAGATGCCAGACCTCAGAAGATCTGGGGAACAGGAAGTGCAAAGGTTTTGGGGCAGGGCGAGTGGGGGATCTGAACGAGGGGAAGACCAGCGTGGGTGCAGCAGAGTGAGTAAAGAGGCGAGAGGAGTGAGAGGAGGTGGGGAAGCAGAACCAGGGTGTGAGGGGACTCCAGGACACAGGCTTCATTCTCAGTCCACTGGGATCCACGGGAGGGTTGGAGCAAGGGGCAGCAGAACTGGATTTTACCTTTACTTATATTTATTTTATTTATGTTTTTTACTTTTTTCCTATTTTTTTCAGAGACAGTATCTCATTCTGTTGTCCAGGCTGGAGTGCAGTGGTACAATCATAGTTCATTGCAGCCTTGACCGCCGGGGCTCAAGGAATCCTCCAACCTGGCTGATTTTAAAACATATTTTTTAGAGGCAGGATCTTGCCATGTTGCCCAGGCTGGTCTCAAACTCCTTCTCTCAAGTGATCCTCCTACCTCAGCCTCCCAGGTGGCTGGACTACAGGTGTGTGCCTCTGCACTGGCTTTGATTTCCGTTTTTAAAGATCCCCTTGGCTGCCCTGTGTGGAGGGTGGATTAGAAGGGGCAGAGTGGAAGCAGGAAGGCTGGTCCAGGTCACTTTCGTGGTCAGGACAAGAGGCAGTAGTGGTCAGAGTAGGCTGGTGGATACATCGGGCATCCAGGGAAGTGGGCTGATTAAGAAAATACTTTGGAGTTAGCACGTTCTTAGGATAGTGCCAATCAATATTAATAATCAAACACTTCGTACATGTCAATAAAAGTTCAGTGTTAGTATTATTTAGTCTAAACACTCCTTGAGATGTAGGTATTATTACTCCCTTAAATATATAAGGGGATTGAGGCTCGGGGAGGTACTTGTCCAAGGTCACACGGTCAGCACATGGCAGAACAGGAGCCCACGCCTGGGTCTTGGAGACGTAAAGCATGTGCATGTTATTTTAGGACTTCCTGCTGCCTCTATGGCTGTTTGCTGGGAGGTGTTCCAGGCACAGCTGGTGGGAGGGCTGCAGGCCTGCAGAGGGCCTTGGACCGTCCCTCATTCTGCCTCCTTCTTTGAGCTCAGTCCCAGCTTTTGCACTATGAGCACCAGTGTCTGTGCCCACCTTGTCCTCTATTCCCCTCCTCCCCTGCCTCATTAGAGTGATTCCTCAAAGTCATTGCACTAACTGCTGGCAAAGGACAGGAGGTTTTTGTTGTTGTTTTGTTTTTGTTTTTGTTTTCTTTCTCTTAAGGGCAAATAACTTTGTTGCCAATAAGAGGAAAGGCACTGGAACTGGCTCCTGACCTGGGACTGGCTGCCCCCATGCCTGGGATGTTTCTGTCTCTGGCTGTGGGACCTAGTGGGAGTCATTATGATTCTATCGCAGGTCTCCAACATTGTGGACCCCCACCAGACTGTGGGCCTGAGCACCCAGGAGCCTGGCGACATCTTCACCTACTCTGATTTCGACGGGATCCTGGGGCTGGCCTATCCCTCTCTCGCCTCTGAGTACTCCATGCCTATGTTTGACGACATCATGGACAGGCACTTGGTGGCCCAAGACCTGTTCTCAGTCTACATGAGCAGGTAGGAGCTGTGCCAGGCCGGGGCCTAAGTTTGATGTCCTCGTAAGGATTGTTGGCTGCAAAGTGTCCGCTCCTTGGGGACACTGCAACTCAAGAGTAGTCACCAGCATCCAAGCAAACCTTCTTCTTTCCAGGCACATCCAACTTCTTGTTCAAAGGTCCGTGATACAGTCATTTATGCAGCCAGAGTTCACTGGACCAAAATCTGACCTTTCTTTCTGGCATTCAAAAACAAAGCCTGGTCCTACGTCTCTGTAGGGGCTTTCGGGTTCTTTTTCCCAAAGCTGCAGGGCCTCAACAACCATTTGCTGAAGTCGTTGAGATGCACAGACTTTTAGAGCTGTCTCCAAAGGAGTCCAACTACTCCTCTGACTGGGGAGGAAGCTGAGGCCTGGGGAGGGACCAACACCCTGAGTGGTGGTGGCTGAGCCAGGCCTGGAGCCCGGGGCTCCTGCCCCCAGCCCTGCACTTCTATTCTATCTCCTGCACCCTGTGATGACGCAGCTTGGCTCAGACCGAGGGAAGGGTGGCAGGGAGGAGAGAAGGGGACCCTCCCCAGGAGAAGTTGCTGGATGGCTGAGGCAGGGGAATGAAGTTGGGGGTTGATTAGTGCATTCATTCACTCAGTAGATACTTACTGGGCCCTTACTATGTGCAGGGGGCTCTGCCAGAGATGGGGACACATCAGCAGATAAGGCAAACTGGTGGCATTGCATACACTATTGTAATCAAACAGTTGTGATAAGGGCGCTGCAGGGGAGATTTGGGTGCGTCAGAGGCTGAATAACGGGGGAAGCACCAGCTGAGGGCAGCCAGGGCAGGCTTTGCTGAGGGAGGAGTGGGCGTCGTCCAGGAAGAAAGGATACGGCAGAGCCGGGAGCTGGGATGGGCTGGATGAGTTCTCGGAGCCCAGGGCAGTGCTCTGGAAGTGGGTGGGTACAGTGTATGTTTCTCAGCCTGTGTGAGACACGGCCCCAGGAGGAACTGAGGGGATTTGCGTTTGGGTGACAGTTTCAATCCAAAGTGCAGATTTTGTTGAAGACCCCTCGTCCCACTGGAAGCAGAAAGCCCTGGGTGGTAGCCAACAGGAAGTAGGGGCATCGGGAACAGCTGGGCACACCTGAGGGTGGCTGGGGCAGAGCCTGGCAGTCCGGGGACCTGTGGGGGGGGGTTACTTCTCTGGGGTCGGCGTGGGGGCTGCAGCGCTCAGGAGAGAAAATGCTGCCGCTGACATCAGAGCAAGCCCAGGGAAGGAGGAGTCAGAGGAGGCTGGAGACCTCAACCGAAGCGTGGGGTGGGAGTAGGAACCCAGGGTGGGGCTGGGCCCCTCTTTCCTGAGCCTCGCTGAAACAGCGCCCCGCACCTTGGTTTCAGGAATGAGCAGGGGAGCATGCTCACGCTGGGGGCCATTGACGTGTCCTACTACACAGGCTCCTTGCACTGGATACTGTTACTGTGCAAGAATACTGGCAGTTCACTGTGGAGAGGTGGGTGAGCGGCCACCGGGTGTGGGCCTCAGCCAGAGGCTGATCCACGTGTGGAGATGTGAGGGCCCAGGTGTCAGGACACCACACTCTGAGGACTGCAGCACAGTAGCTCCTAAGCCCACCCACGAGAATCTGAACTAGACACTTCCAAGGCCAGTGATCTTCCTCGGTGCTGGTGCCACATATTCTGCGCGTTGGGAACAAGACCAGCTACCTTGATGGGGCACCTACCGTCTGCTAGGCACTGTGCTGAATGATTGTATGACTGTCTTCCTTATTCCTCGCTGAGACCCCCATGAGGTGGGTGCTGCTGTTACCCCCACTTTACGATGGACTAACCTCGAGTTTGAACCTCATGACCATCCCTTAAGGAAGTCAAGGAAGGGGTTATTAATGTACCCATTTTGTAGATGGGAAGCCTGAGTACACAAGGGTTGGGTAACTTGCTGGAGACACACAGCAAGTAAATGGGAGAGTAAAAGCTGGAAACCAGATCCTAGGCAACGAGTGCGGTACTCGCTCTACCCCTTAATGTGGGTGCATTTGTTGTTTTACTAAAGTTTCTGTCCCAGGGAAGGTGGGATGTCCTTAGTTTAGCCACTGAGTTGGAAGTAAATGGTTTTAGATCTTTTCTCTGTGCTCAGAAAGTACTGGGGGCTCCAGGAAGGGGCCCCAGGGAAAGGGCTGAGGGCTGGGGGCCTTCCCTCCCTACTGCGGATCCTGGCAGGGGAGGGTGGGAAGGACCTGGGGAGGGAGGGCTGGGATGAGGCCATCCTGTGTACCTTGGGCAGTGTCACCATTGACGGCGTGGTGGTGGCCTGTGACGGCGGCTGTCAGGCCATCCTGGACACCAGCACCTCCATGCTGGTGGGGCCAGGCAGCGACACCTTCAACATCCAGCAGGCCATTGGAGCCACCGCGGGCCAGTATGGTGAGATGAGGGAGGCCCCACTGCCCCACGAGGTTCCGTTGAAGTGGGGGCCCCTTCACACAAATGAGATGATGCAGGGGTGGCGAGGGAGCCCGTCTCCCAGCCGAGGCTGCGGTTTCTCTGGAGGCCTTTGCAGGGGCCTTTGGCTTCGGCTCCATTGTTGTGGGAGCCCCCATGCCTCATGTGGTGGCTACCATCTGACCTCCTGTTCCTCTGGGAGGGGTGCCCTCCCTGACTCGCTGGCCTGTGCTGTGCCACTTGCTCCTCTTCCATCCCCAAGCCTGCCCCTCTCCCCTCGACAGCCAAGTGCTTCCAGCTTCCCTGTGAGCTCTGGCTGGGCCTAGACGGGGAGACACTGAGGCAACCCCCCTGGGTCCCAAGCTTGGGTCTGTCCCTGGGTTCATGACAGCTGTGACTCTTTTGAGAACCATGTCTCGGCCAGGCCTCACCCTGAGAGCCTCCTCGTGGTCCTGGGTAGAGGCAGGGTCCATTCCCCACCTGATGGCTCACGAGGTGGCGGGAGGGGTTCTGGGCCTCTGCCAGTTGGGTTACACCGTCACCGTTTCTAAGAGGACCTCCGTGGGTTCTTTAGTTTGACATCGACTGCGGGAGACTGAGCAGCATGCCCACGGTTGTCTTTGAGATCAATGGCAAGAAGTACCCACTGCCACCCTCCGCCTATGCCAGCCAGGTATGAGTCCCAGAGAGGAAGCCTGGGCTCCTCCTTACCCTTCTTCCTTACCAGCTGCCTCCCCGAGCTCCCAGTTGGGCCCCTGGTGAGGCAGTGATGGTGGTGATAAGAAGTGGCATGGACTCCACAGAGAATGGAGGGGCATGCATCTGGACCGACCGGCCCTTCTGAGTGGGCCATGTTGTCCTGGGTCTTCATTTGTGGCCACTTCAGCCTCATCCTGGGAAAAATGGGTAACAGGAGGGATGGCTCATCAAGGTGTGAGGGAGGCTGGGTAGGCAGGCCCACAGCTCCCGGTGGGAACCTCCCTCCACTGCTCAAGCCTCTAAGTCCCAGGGCCCAGAGCTCTGTTCAGGGTTTGCTTAGCCAGCCTCGGCTTGGTGGGTCCCAGCCCTTGGCCTCACTGACCTGCTGTAGCCGGCCATCAGGGCAGTAGGTGCTGAGAGCAGGAGGCAGGGGCTGGGGAGGGCGAGTGATGGGGAGTGGGGTGCCATGCAGGGAACGGGGCTCAAGATGCCAGGACCCCACCCTGCGATCTTGGATTGTGTCATTTCAATTTTGAATCTTCATTTCTTCATCTGTTGAGATAGGAATCCAATACTATTTATCTGGGAAGGTCATTTCAAGGATAAAATGAAGTCACAGAGGAGGAGTGGCTGTGGCTGGGATATAAAACGCCCATCTTTAGGCACAGCAAATGGGATTGGGACCAGCGTCATCTCCCCCTTGCCTTTCCTAGGACCAGGGCTTCTGCACCAGTGGTTTCCAGGGTGACTACAGTTCCCAGCAGTGGATCCTGGGGGATGTCTTCATCCGAGAGTATTACAGCGTCTTTGACGGGGCCAGTAACCGCTTGGGGCTGGCCAAGGCGATCTGAGTGCATCACCAGCCACGGACCTTGATGTGACCAAACACACACACGCACACAGAGGGGATGTGCAGACAGATGGTTCCCAATAAACACCGCCCTTCTGCAAAGCCTGACTTCCCTTGTTGTCACTGGGGCTGAAGCCCTGCGCCGTTGTGGGGGTGGATGTGACTTCCGGGTGGTGTGTGGGCACAGCAAGGACTACGTGGTGGGGAGGGTTGGTGGGTGGAGACTACCTTGAGGGCAATGGCTATTTCAAGGTCAGGGAAGACCAAGGCATGCCTTACCTACCTCTCCTTCACTCTAGAGCTTTCTGGGCAAAGGGCACAGGAGGGGGCACTCTCGCAGGATACGACTTGTTTGTTCCTGGGGAACGAGAAGTGAGGTCGTGGCGGGGTGGGGATGGCTAGAGAACACCTGGTCCCTGGCTGGGTGGGGATGGCCAGAGAACACTTGGCCCCTGGTGGGGTGGGGATGGCCAGAGAACACTTGGCCCCTGGAGAGGAAGGATCTAGCTGTACTAAGAGAAGGGGCTTGCTGCTGTTGGAAGAAGCCAGATGAAAGAGTGGGCAGAGAGCAGGGGGAAAGATCTGAGTCCTAGGCTGCCATCCACTATGGGGAAGAGCCACAGCCCAGATGCCCATCCTGAGGCTCAGGGGCTCAGGTGCTGGCAGTGCTCAGCGTGGTGCCATTGCCGACGGCAGGCTCCTGTTAACCTGGCTTTCAGAGGCTGATGTGTCAGAGCTGGATGCCCGTGTTCAGAGTCCCTGTGAGTGCCCAGGCTCACAGAGCCCTGTACATGCTTCTGGGGGACAGGCCACGCAGGAAATCCAAACATTACAGGGTCACACAAGGGGAGTCGGGTGACTTTAGGAAGGTTTTCTCGGTGATGCCACTTTGAGGCCCCTCAGCTACCTTGGGAGGTAGGTGGATAGCTCTTGGGCAGATGATAGTGCTTAGAGTCTGCTTGGCAGACTCCTTGGACAGTGCTCTGCTGGGAGCTGCATGCGTCTGCTCTCCAGCCCTCCTTCCTTTTTCTTTGCACCCCTTTCCCACTTTAGACAGTCTTTTCCCCATCAGGGGGAAGGCAATTGACCAGGTGTTTGTTTTCTAAATCAGAGCTAGTCTTGTCTCCTCTGCTTCACCCATCCCAAATAGAGTGATCCGACTTTGTCACACCTTTATAGTAGTTCAGCCCTCAGAAGGCCTTGGGAAAGGGGTGGGGCCGTCTTGCTATCTAGCCCCACTCCTACCTCAGGCTGACCACAGGCCTGCCCTGCAAATAGCTGGAGCAGGTGAGTAAGGTCCATGTCTGCAGGAGCCAGAAGCTGCAGGTTTGGCAGTGACGCTTCACAAAGGAGACTGTCGTTCATGAGGAGTGAGGTGGGGGCAGGAGTGGAGCAGGCTCTGACTTCCTTCTCCCAGTGGCAGCTGCTGATGGGGTCTGGTTGACAGGCCATCTGGGGGCATCTCCTGGGCCTTTCTTAGCGGTACCCAAGGACAAATGAGATGGGGTCCCAGGGCAGTGGAGATGCTGTCTGTGGTGCCTGTCTGGTTTGTGGCTGTGCAGCCAGCTTGGCCACAGAGGCAGGGAAGAGGCTGGGCCGTGGGGGTGGAATGGAGCAGGAGCTGTTGTCCCTGGGTGAGCCGAGGAGCCTGATGTGGGATCGGGCAGAGGCCACAGGAGAACACCCCAGAACTTCAAGGACAGAGGGTGGTGCCAGCAATACGGAGGCCTTGGCATTTGAGTCTTATTGGGCTGGTGAGGTGAGCGAGGTGCCGAGGAGTCAGTCTGGCTTTGGGAGACTTCTCTAAGCCTCACTGTTCTTATCTAGGACCAATACTATGCTTGCCAAGAATGAGACAGAATTGGGCCACTTTCATTATTTTTATGCTTCTTGTATATTTAAAAAAATGCCAAATAGGCTTACACAAATGGTTATAGATTTCAATGGTTTACATTTAGCAACTGTGTTTTAAACACCCACATCCCAACTGGAGAAAATGTAGAAAGTCTAAATATAATGACTTTCACAGATGCGAGGTGTGGACCAAACGAGTCCTGCCTCACGCCCTGCCCAGTTGGCCCTGGTGGCGACCCCTGTCTTGGGAGGGTGGTGAGGGCACACTGGGAGGGCGGTGAGGGCACACAGGCTGGAGTGTGGGGCAGCTCCCTCCTCGGGCTAACGTGGTGTTGCAGCACAGCACCCCTGTGGCCTCAGTGCTCTTCCTGGTGGCAGAGAACGCTTTTCCTGGAATGTTCTCTACTCTCCAACTCCTCTGACTTTCGATCGACCTTCAATCTTCGACTCAGCTCACATCTCTTCAGGATGCTCCTGACCAGGCTGGGGCTTAGTATAGTACCACTTACTTTCCCGTCGGTCTTCCTCATGGCCTGTGGGCTCGCTGAGGACAGACATTGTGCACCTCTTTCTCTCTCCCTCTTTTTTTTTTCTCTTTTAAGACAGAGTCTTGCTCTATTGTGCAGGCTGGAGTGCAGTGATGCAATCTCAGCTCATTGCAACCTCTGCCTCACGAGTTCAAGTAATTCTCCTGCCTCAGCTTCCTGAGTAGCTAGGATTACAAATGTGTGCCACCATGCCCAGCTAATTTTTGTATTTTCAGTAGATATGAGGTTTCACCATGTTGTCCAGGCTGGTTTCGAACTCCTGACCTCAAGCGATCCGCTCACCTCAGCCTCCCAGGCGTGAGCCACCATGCCCACTGCACCTCTCATTTTGATATCGTGAGTGTTCAATGTATGGAATGCCCCATCAAGTATTGTAGGGTGAATGAATGAATGAGTCACTCAGTTGGCAAGGTCCTCAAGAGTCACACTGCTTCCTCTGTCTCCTTTTTCCTCTTGGATCTTTATATCCTCCCTTTCCAGCACACACTCAGACTCGCTCCCCATGTCTTCTCCCTTCCCTGGCTGGCCTAGGACACGCCCCTTCCCTTGCTGTGTCCATGGAACTCCTCTGTGCATGCTGGCAGGACAAGCTGCCACCAGGGCTTTAAGATTCTGGGAAGGGGTCCACACTGGGCTCTGTGGCCAGGCTTCTGGGAGTTATGCCAGACGGTGACTTAGGAGCCCTTGGGAAGGGGCCACCAGCACATCCACTGTTTGCTTGTGAAGAGGGCCTACCTGGAGGCCAAGGAGGAGCTACAAGGCTGGAGGGGCCCCTTTGCAGGGCGAGTCTGACTTGTTCCTGAATCTCCCAGGGGCCCTATCTGTCGATAGGGCCCAGGCAGGGAGAGGGCAGCTGAGGAAACCTTGGTGGCCATTCATGTTCACTCAGCAGGCGTTGGCTGTGGTCTGTCCTTCTGCCACAGCCACATCTGACACCTGCAGGGCTTGCCTCTGGGCATTTGTGCCCCCTGTTCCCTTTGCCTGCTATACCTTTCCACCTTCTCTAACTTGTCAACTGCTCCTCCTCCTTCAAGGCCAGCCTAAATGTCACCTCCTCTAGGGTCCCCACCCCTCTGCTTTCTCACTGCATTTATTGTGGCGTAATTGTTCCCTGATACATCTATCTCTCTGATTGAATCGCTGATGGACAGTGCCTGCTTCGTTCCTCCCTGAATCCTCAGTGCCCAGCAGAGTTCCTAGAATGCTGTGGAGGCTCAGCCAGTGCCCGAGGGTGGCCTATGCCTTGCGATGCGGCACAAGGAATGAGGCTGAGAGATGCAAACTCACAAAGATGTGAACATGTGCACAAGCACACACACATGTGCACACAAGTACACATATGCACACGCTTGCTTTGGCCCTGAGTAGACACAGGCCCAGGCCCCAGTTCTAGAGCCCTATTCCCAGCTCCTCTCCTCCTCTGTCACTCAATGCCTTGCCAGTTCTTATGCTAATGAGAGGAAGCGTTTGGGCAGAGAGAAGCTTGGAAAGGAAGTCTTTGAAATGGAAATGTTATGACAAAATGATGGATTGTTTTCCGAGCTGTGCAGTTTGTTTCTTTCTTGCAGCAGAAGGGAGAGTATAACAGAGACAGGAGTGGCAGAGGCTGCCCATGTCAGCAAGCCCCAGATGGCAAGGAGTGTGGGTGAAACACCCGGGAACATGGGGTGAGGGGAAACTGCAGAGCAGGCAGAGGGACGCTGCCCAGCTACTGTCTAGGAGCCCCGGTCACGGCTGGGGCCCGACTGGCCAGTGCACACAGTGGCTGCCTGGAGGAGGTGGGGTCTGTGGAGACAGGAGGGCCATGTGTGACCCGTCCTTCTGCCAAGGCTGCTGTACTCACACCCTGCAGGGCTCACCTCTGAGCCTCTGTGAATGCTGTTCCTTTGCCTGATACATTCTTTCCACCTTCTCTAACCTGCAAACTGCTCTTCATCCTTCAAGATCAGCTGCTATCTTATCTCCTCTGTGAAGACTCCTACTGCACATGAGGCACCCAAACCCCCAAACCATAGGAATACTCATTGGCTGATCCCTAGTTCCTTGATGTACTTGGGGCTAATTTGAATTGTTGCCTATTTTACTCATTAAAAATACGCATTGCATACTTGCCGTGTGCAAAATGCAAGGGCGCCGTGTCCATTGGTGAACACAAATAGACCCTCCATCCTCATGGGACTTATGTCCTGGAGGGACACAGACAGTGAGATAATAGATGCGTAAGTTATGTGGCTTCTGGATGGTTATAAGCACGTGGGAAAGTGGAGTGCTAAGGGAACACACTGTTTGAAATGAGGCAGGAAGGGTAGGCTCAGAGACAAAGTGACATTTGAGCAAAGACATGAAAGATGGGTCAGCCATGCAGATATGGGGCAGGGACTGTGTGTAAATACTAAACACCTCCGCATTTAATACAGAGAAGCTACAGGTAGATACATATGGATACATTACTTTTTGTTTATGCCCGTTATCTTTCTAATGAAAGGCAAGTTACATCTCAATCATTTTGTATCCTTTATAGCACTTAGTGTCTGACTCGGAGTAACTGTTCAGTAGATGTATGTTGAATGAATAAACGAACTCCAAACTGTCTCCCTCTACACCCTTCAGCCAGTGGTGGTGGAGGGCGGCCCAGGCGTCAGCTCTTGTCCTGGAGCGCCCTCTAGTGACCAAATCTCAGATGGAGCTTTGTACACTTTGTTTACATCCTGTAACATTTCTTCTTCCCTCCCCAGGACACCTTGGGGACTGTGGCCAACCAAGCAATAGAATTAACTAAGCGTCTCCAATGTGCAGGGTACGGTGGCAGCTTCTACACAAAACACGCAGACACAGGATATGTGGTTCCTGCCCTCAAATCCCTCACTCACTGGACGTCTCTGGTTAACCATTTCCTTCTCAATCTTTGCTCTCTGATAATCCTCCCCTTCTGATCTTTTTGGATCATCTATAATACTGGAATTACATTTTTGAGCTGGAGCCGCCTGGGTGAGGATGTGCATACTGTGTGCCTGAGGGGCTTGGGAACGGCATTAGCTTTCCAGGTCAGCCGAATAGCCCATCACCCTGTGGCAGCGGAGGGGTCTTCGAAGACAGCTAGGATCTGGTCCACTAGGCACTCCATGGAGTTTCAGAGTTGAGGCTGAGGCTGGCTGGTTAACATGCAGACCAATCTTGTCGCCCCATTCTGGCTGGTGGAATTGTGCCTCTTTTTGAGGACTTCTCATGGCCCTGGCCACCTTCTCTGGGCTGGCAGCCTTGGTATCCTCAAAGCCATGACTGAAGCTGCATTCCTGGGTGCTGAGCCTCCCCTACCTTTTGTCCTTGCCCTCTCCTCTGGCCCCATCCATGAAACTCGAGAGCCCCTTTCTTTCCCAGGGCTCTGTTTAATGTTGAGACCAGAATAACTTCGTCCTGGTAGCTTTATTTTTAGGGCCTGGAAGAAGGAACAAGAATCCTCTGGACACAGGCCCCCCCCACGTGTCAGGGAGGGTTGGGCCCACAGGTGCCAGTCACGCCTCCCGAAGCTTTGGAAGTCCTGTAAGCCGGGCCTTTCCCTGCAGTGCCAAAGCTTAGCCACATCCCCATATCAGCTGCCTGGGTACACATTTCTCATTGAGAGCATAGCTCTTATGCAATGAGGTGGATGTCGGCAAACTGGCTGTCCAGATGCCCAAGCTTAAGTCAGTGCCCTGGGACTGTCTGAGTTATGCTGGTGGCCAGTCTCTTGGCCTCAGCTCCTGAGACGGGAAAGCAGATGGCCTCAAGCTGAAGGGATGCTTTGGCCTGAGTTCTACCGCCTGGGCTCATGCCCCTTGTAGAGTGGATAATACACAAAGAATAGAGAATCTCCAAGTGCTTTCTGAGTCCACACTTTTCCTGGGAGTCCCAGACACAGACCAGTTATGGAGAGAGTGGACTGGGAATCCAAGAATCTTCAGAAGTTGTTCATTGGCTTGAGAGTTTGATGAATGAACGGGTTACGGCTGGTGCAAAAAGTACCCGATGGACGTTCTCATCGCTGGGTGGCAGCCTGGCTATGGATTTGGATTGGGTTTCAAAGATTTTATTTGTACCTAAGAGGGAGAAAAGAGGTCTTCTGCATCCCACAAGTGTTTCCTGGCAAAGACCAGTGTGCACTTGTGCATATGTCTCCCAAGCCACCTTCTCTCCTCTGACCACTGAGACCTGGATCTTCCTTCTTGCCTTAGGCAGCATCCTAGGAGTGGTGTTTTCCCTTCCTGCCTGTCATCCCCATGTGGCCCTGCTTCCCATTAGTCCTGACCTTCCCCAGCCCCTAAAAGTAGCTCTTTCCCAGGGCTGGAGCTGCCTTGGCCTGCTGGGAACATGCCAGCTTGGGGACTAGTCAGGCCCTGAGGGGTGCAGGAACTAGGTGAGACCTGATGTATCTCTCCAACAGGAGCAGAGGGACACTGGAAATTCACTCGTCCCACTGGAGGTGCCTGAACCAGGAAGATGAAAGAGGATGATATAGGGACTGTCTTTTTTCTCACACAGCTGACAGCCCTGGCCTGGGGTCTGAGAGACAAATGTGCCAGGCATTTGCCTTGTCAAATGAATTATCTTTCCTTGTCTCTCATCGAATGTTTACTGAGCATCCCCATCGCTACAAGCTGAAGCCACAGTGGTGAGCAAACGTGCTCTTCATCCTCACAGAGCTTTATGGAGGCAAGAGTTATTGGGAGTTTGGTCTTGCTGAGATTTACTGGGAGGGACCATATTTTGGATTTAGAGTTTAAATTTTCTGTCCCATGGTTCCCTCAATTGATTGCAGTGTCTTAAAAAAAGCTGGTAATCCTGAAATCACACTCCATCAGTCAGACAGCTACTGACGCCAGCAAGCATCACAAAAATCTTTTGTTAGGCCTCGTGTCCCAGTTTTTAGTCCAGAAGGTGTGATTCCCATTCAGACAGGGCTTCTGAGCCCCTGACGTAGAGCAGGGATTTGAATGGAAGAAAGAGAAGCAGCTGTAGCCCCGTGTCTAGAAACCCCGAGTGTGCTCTCTGCCAGCTTGTGAAATCCTCTCCCTCCCCAAGTCAGGGCAGGGCCTGGGACCCACTCCTCTGTCTCCTGCTCCAGACAGACCACCTGGACTTCACCAGCCTCCTGACAACCTACAAAGGCTCCTTGGATGATAGGATGTGACCTTTATCATGTCAGCGGGGTTTGCTGGAGGGTGTGAGAGTTGAAGCTGGAGGCAGTCTAGAGCTGTGCTGTGATGGGAACTGGTAGGAAGGGGAATGTTATGGACTGAATTGTGTCCCCCCAAATTCACATGCTAAAGGCCCAACCCCCAAAGTGACTGTGTTTAGAGATGGCACTTTTAAAAATGTAATTAAGGTTTACTGGGTCACATAGGTGGGCCCTCATCTGATGTGACTGGGGTCCTTAGAAGGAGAGGAAGAGACGCCAGCAAGGTGCATGAGCAGAGGAAAGGCCATGTGAGGACACAGTGGGAAGGTGGCCTTCTGCAAGCCAGGGAAAGAGGCCTCACCGTCAACCAACTCTGATGGCACCTTGATCTTGGACTTCCAGCCTCCAGAACTCATTAAGCCGCATGGCCTGTGGGCTTCTGTCATGGCAGCCTGAGTGGACCGAGACAGGGGAGTCGCTGCAGGCTGATGGCAACAGGGGCTCAACAGGGCTCCTGTCTGAAACTGGGCCAGGGAGAAGGGAGACAGCCACCGGCCCTGGGATTTGCTCCTGAAGGTTTTGGCAGCTCTGACCATCTCCTTAGGTTGACTGGTTGGCAGCCTCAGTGTCTGAGGCCCTGGGGCCAATGATTATCCTATCAGGCCTCCTGGCCGTTGCAGAGGATGTCAGGTGAGGGGGGGGGATCTAAAGGCCATGACTTCTTTCCTTGATAACATAAGACCTGATCCTCTAGGGCGGGTAATGCTCAGAAGCTCTCTCATTCGACAGCAGAGGCTGAAACTTGCAGGCAGGCCACATCCTCTTGCAGGGTCTCTGGTTAATCACTGCTGCCATCACCATGAGGTCCCTTGAGTGGTGCTGCTACCTTTAACTCTCTAACTCTCTGGTTCTAATGTGAGTGCATAACTCTCACCGTCATTCTTGAGTGCATGGACTATGGATGACCCAAAGGGGAAAAACATGTTCCCAGATGGTCCCACTTAAGAGCTGTGCTGTTGACTCAGTCCATCTCCTGGCTAATTTCTTTATGACAGATATCATCTGTATTAGTTTCCTGTTGCTGGACTGTAACCAGTTATCACAAACTTAGTGGCTCAAAACACCAGACATTTACTATCTATGGTTCTGGAGGTTGGAAGTCCAAAATCAGCCTCACCGGGCCAGAACGTACAAGGCTGCATTCCTTACAGAGCTCTAGGAGACGACCTATTTCATTGCCTTTTCCAGTTTCTACAGGCCGCCTGCATTCCTTGGCTTGTGGTCCCATCACTTGATCTCCGCTTCTGTGGATGTAACTCCTGACTCTGACCTCCCACCACCCTTTTATAAATACCCTTGTGGTTATAGGGGACCCATCCAGATAATCCAGGTTAACATCCCTGTCTCAAGGTTCTGGGGATTAGGATGTGAACATCTTTGAGGGACAATATTCAACCTTATTATTCAGCATTATTGCACTTTGCCATGAAGCTTATCTCCAGGCAGTTTACCTTTTTGAGATCTAGATCTGAGAGAGGGAGGTTCAGGTAGAGACAGGGGCTCCCCTGCATCTGCTCCAGGCTCCTTTCCTCCGATGACTGACACCAAGCATTCATTTGATCACAACACTCCTTTTCCTCATCCTCAGGGAATGCCTTTTCTCTGTGGCTGCTGTGGGACAAGTTCATTAGAATACCACCCAGTACCCCCATCATCAGTACTCGCCCCAAACCACAACAGGCTGATCCCCTCACAGAAGGCTGAGACCTGAGGTTGGAAGGTAGGCCATCACAACTAGACACTCCTCCTTCCCACAGAATTGCATGCTCTGCCCACCAAGCCTCACCGTTTTCTTTACTGAGAATCGTTTGTACAAAGGGAGAGAGAATATTTGGCTTTTAGATGTCTAAGCCAGGGAGAGGGCAAGAGAAGGAAGGAGGCACCTTCAAAAACTGGTACTGTCCAAGCCAGGGGTGGCCCTGGAGTCCTAGCACTGGCATCTGAGTCCACCTCAGGGCCTTGACTCCACAGGGTTGGGAATGATTCCACCTGGCCACCAAAGCCAGGTGTCTGGGGAAGATGGCACTGCCTTGACACTAAGTTTTGGATAAATAAGTAAAAATGTTTTGTCCTCACTGTAGGTGGTAATTGTATGGAACTTTTGTCTGAACATAGAAATAAGTTTTTAAATGTTTAGATAGGCCGGGTGCTGTGGCTCATGCCTGTAATCCCAGCACTGTGAGAGGCAAAGGTGGGAGGATCACCTGAGGTCAGGAGTTCGAGACCAGCCTTGCCAACATGGTGAAACCCTGTCTCAACTAAAAATACAAAAATTAGCTGGGCATAGTAGCAGGTGCCTGTAGTTCCAGCTACTCAGGAGGCTGAGGCAGGGGAATCACTTGAACCTAGGAGGCAGAGGTTGCAGTGAGCAGAGATCGCACCACTGCACTCCAGCCTGGGTGACAGAGCGAGACTCTGTCTCAAAACGAACAAACAAACAAATACATAAATAAAAGTTTAGATAAGTTTTAGGGTGTCAGACTGGGCTCAGTTCCAGCCCTGTTCACTCATGAGGCCATGTGACCTTGACCTTTCTGGGTCTCTGTTTCCTCAATTTAAAGCAGAACACACAAGCACCTCCCCCAGCAGACTGTCACAAGAAGTGAGATAATGAGTGTGAAAGTGTTTTGTACAGGATATGCTACGCAGGAGTAGTATTACTGCTAGAGGAATGTGAGCGTGCTGAGAAGCATTCAGCACCTGGGAGGGCAGGCCGGGGAGGACAATTGTACCTCCCTACCACCTGTACCTTGGGGATAGGAAACAAGGCTGGGTGGTCCAGGGGTTGACCCAGTGTGGGAGGCCTTATATTTTCATGTGTGAAAAGGCTCACGGCTCTACTCCAATGTGCCCCTTTCATTTCGCCCATGCCCTCTGCTGGTCCAGCTCCACATTGGCAAATGAGATCACATCCCGTAACACGCATCACCCCCGTGGTTAATAGCCTTCCAAAATGGCTTCCAGTAATCCCTGCTTTCTGGTCATCCTGCCTTTGTGTAACTCTCTCCCCTTGAGCGTGGGCTGGATTTTGTGACTTGCTTGTAACAAATAGAAGATGCAAAAGCAACATGTTTGGTTTGCAAAGACTATGGATTCCGTCTTGCTTGTATTCTCTCTTGCTTGCTGTAAGAAAGCAAGCTGCCATGTTGTGAGCGGCTCTATGAAGAGGTCCCTGTGGCAAGGACCTGAGGATGACTTTCAGCCAAAGCCAGAGAGGAATTTCCCTCGCCCCCAGTCCAATAGCCAGGAGAGAACAAATCCTTCCAGCAACCACTGAGTGAGCCCAGAAGCTCCCCTCTCCCACTGCAGTGGAGCTGTGAGGTGACAGCAGCCCTACCCAACATTTTGATTGTGGAGAGGTTGAGAGCTCAAGAACCCAGCTAACCTGTGCCTGCATTCATTCCTGATCCACAGAAAGGATCCACAGAAATGTGTGTTAAACCTGTGGAGATGTACTGTGAGATGGTTTTTTTTTTTTTTTTCAGACAGAGTCTTGCTCTGTCACCAGGCTGGAGTGCAGTGGTGCAATCTCGGCTCACTGCAACCTCTGCCTCCTAGGTTCAAGTGATTCTTCCGCCTCAACCTCCCGAGTAGTTGGGACCACAGGTGCGTGCCACCATGTCCGGCTAATTTTTGTATTTTTAGTAGAGACGAGGTTTCACCATGTTGGCCAGGATGGTCTCGATCTCGACCTCGTGATCCGCCCACCTCGGCCTCCCAAAGTGCTGAGATTACAGGCGTGAGCCACTGCCCCCGGCTGAGATGTTGTTTTAAGCTACTGAGTGTAGGAGTAATTTGTTACATGGTGGTAGATAACTAATGCACACTGTAAAGTGTCATTTGACATTAAGGAACTGCAGCCTCATTACAATCTCGATTTACTAAATACAACTGAACATCAACTCTGTGCCAAGCACATGGTGCCTTGGGGTTCTGAGGCCATGGTGATGAGCCAGACAAGACCCCAGCATCCAAGAACTCACAGGGGGCAGGTAGACACCAAAGTGCAAGCAGGGGAAGCAGAGCAAGCCTCATGCAGGAAGGGGTGTTTGGGGTGCCTTGGGGGATGAATAGGATTTCAAAAGGAGGAAATAAGGTGAAGGGTATTCCATGGGGGAAGAAATAGGGCAGTGCAAAACATTTTCAAGCCTGTGACCCTGAGCTGATCACAATGAGAAAAAGTTGGACAGATTCAGTTCCTCTTTTCTCGATGGGGTTAGCACTAGGCAAAATTGGGAAGGTGCATCTTAACACAGCTTCCAAGCAACAGAGACACAGAACAGCATGGTCAGACTAGTGTGGGAACTGTGGCGTATGGAGGTGGGGTGGCATAGAAAGGAGGGTGGCTCCATAACCTTTACCTGCCTGGGAAGGTTACCTGGGCTCAACCATCCTGGATCTCCTGAGACAGCATTGCTAGTGGAGGAGGCTTGGGGCGGAGGAGCATGGAGACCTGCAGCCAAAACCCTGGGTTCAAATCCCGGCTCTGCCAAGTTGCTAGTTGTAGCATCTTGGAAAATTACTTTGCCTGCTCTGCAACTCCGTTGCCTCATCTGTGAAATGGAGCTAATTACAGATCCTGCCCTACAAGGTGTCATGAGACTAAGTTAGTTCATTTACATTAAATATTTTAGAATAGTGCATGGCATGCAATAAATATGTTACTGGTATTTTTTCAAGGGACACAGTCTGATCTTTGTTTCACCCCTTTTCTTTTTCTTCTTCCTTTATTCCACAAATATTTCTTGAGCAGCAGACGCTGTAATGGGATTATGCCCAGGACAGTGTGTGAGGATTATCACATTAAAAGGACACAGCCACGACCTCAAAGGGTTCACAATCTTCAGGCGGATTTTCATCCTAGGCTTTAGCCACTTTTCACAGAGTGTGGGCTGAGCAGAAATCTGTGTGGAAGGGTCAGGCCATGGTCTACCTACATTCCACTTTGCACAGCACCTTTTACAGCTTGCTAAGAAATATCACATATTATTGAATTCTCACAATAATGTTGGGAGCTTGGTATTGTTTATTGTTACTATTAACAAATGGAGGAACTGAGGTCTAGCATGATTAAAGTAACTATCTAAGGTCATGAAGACTTTGGTGGCAAATTAGACGTGAATATTTCCCACGATGTCAGCAGTTCTTTGAAACAGGCTGAGGGTGAGACAGGCGTTGTGGAGGATTCGGGTCCACCTGACAGTGAGGTCTGATGTCCCACATGGAGCCTCCTGGAATGCCGGTGTCTGGCCAGGCTGCCTGCTTGTTCT
Source organism: Cacajao melanocephalus (assembly GCA_963573385.1). Taxonomy (NCBI): domain Eukaryota; kingdom Metazoa; phylum Chordata; class Mammalia; order Primates; family Pitheciidae; genus Cacajao; species Cacajao melanocephalus. Next base: position 32,785 of record CAUYLG010019772.1, read on the forward strand.
GGACTTGGAATTCAAACCATTTCAGAATTCTGAGGCATCAATAATCCATTTGAAAGTTAAACAAAATGCCACTGTAAAAGGGCATTCTTAGTCTGAGAAGGTGACAGCCTGACTTCCAGGTTCCAGTTAAGTCCTTTCTGCAGATGGACGTGTTTGTCCAATCTGTGCCCTTCTTCCCCTGCACGGTGGAAGGCACTACAGGGCATGGAGGAAAGTGGAGGACGGGGAAGAGGGTGTGCGTGTGCGTGTGCACTGGGTAGGGATTTAGTTCTTGATTTCGGGGATCCTTTTCTGAGAGTACAAGGCAGGAATCAGGATATTAAGAAATTCTGAAAGGTGACTCAATCAGTTGGGTAAAAGCAGCTTCATTTTATAAATCGCCAGTGGAAGCCATTCCAGAACGTGCCCAGGTGCTCTTGTGATTGAAAACCAACCAGCTGGAAGAAGGAAGAGAGGGAAGGAGTAGACCGCTGGAGACCAGCATGTGATGGCATGTGCCGGGGACTTGTGAGGTCTGCCCAGCACCTCCCCTACCCACCCACTCCTTGCCTACCATGTCTTCCCCTCTCTCCTCACTGCAAGGAGACAGGAGGAGGTCAGGGAGGCTGGCTGGGAGCCAGGCTTCTGCTCCCCACTCTAACTCCTGGCACAGTCATAGGACAGTTCTGTGGTGGGGTGCCGTCTATACTCCCGGCCAATGGGGGTTCCACAGAGGCTTCACTGCTGCTGAGCCAGGGAACATGACGTCGTGGGGCCCCACACAGGCTCTGACGGTGACGGTGGCTGCTGTTTTCCGAGCTGCAAGACTTCAGGCATATGACAACCTCTCCGAGTCAATTTCCTCATTTGGACAGGAGGATGCTGATGCTGTGGGTTAAATTCACACCCCATGTCCCCTCCCAAAGAGATGCATTGGAATCCTAACCCCCAGCACCTCAGAATGTGACCTCATTTGGAGACAGGGTCTCTACGAGGTAATGAAGTTAAAATGAGGACATTACCTTGGGCCCTGATCCGGTAAGATTGGTATTCTTATACAAAGAAGAAATTTGGACACAAACAGACACATAGAGTGGGCAGATGGTGTGAGGAGATACAGGGAGAAGATGTCCATCTACAAAATAAGGAACCAACCCTGCTGGCACCTTGATCCTGAAATTCCAGCTTCCAGAACTGGGAGCCAATCCATGTCTACTGTTGAACCCACCCAGTCTGTGACACTGTTATGGCAGCTGTAGCAACCAACACAGAATACAACTCCAGCCCGTAGGAAAGGCTAATATTCCTTGGGGTGGCAGGGAGGGGCCTTTCTCCTGTCCTGCCCCCATTTTCTGAGAAGCTGTGCTTGGCCAGGTCCTGCTCAGTGGGAGGCAGCTGTGGTGTCAGGGAAAGGCCTCAGGCTCAGGTCCCTGCTCTAGCACTGAGTGGATGGTGAGCTGGGGCAGGCACTGAACTTTTCAGAATCTCTGTTTTATCAACTCTAACCTGGGCCAAATATGAAACCTTCCTGAATAACTTGCAGGGTGGTTGTGCGGTTCAAATGAGATGACCATATACATGGAATCATTTTATGAACCCCACAGTGTTAATTTCTGTGGTGGCTATTACTGTCATAGGAGAGAATTCTGAGAATGACAGAGAAGCGTTGCAGAGAAGCTTAGGGGTAGACATTCCTGCTTTCTTGGGAATTTGATACTGCCCTAAGGGGCCCACAATGACAGTAGCCTTGCTCACAGGTGTTGCTAGTACTGGCCCACCTTGAGTTCAGGTAAACTGCTACCAAGTGGCAGCAGGAAGCCTGCTTATATTTTCAACCTTTTTCTTGAGATTCCATATGTAGGAAAAATACCATTTATTTAGTGCCTGTTCTGTGAAGTGGGCTTCATATTTCACATTTTTTTTCTTTTCTTTTTTTTTTCTTTGAGAGTTTCACTCTTGTCACCCATGCTGGGGTGCAATGGTGCAATCTTGGCTCACTGCAACCTCTACCTCCTGGGTTCAAGGGATTCTCCTGTCTCAGTCTCCTGAGTAGCTAGGATTATATGTGTGTGCCACCAGGCCTGGCTAATTTTTGTATTTTTAATACAGATGGGGTTTCACCATGTTGGCCAGGCTGGTCTCCAACTCCTGACCTCAAGTGATCCACCTGCCTCTGCCTCCCAAAGTGCTGGGATTACAGGCATGAGCCACCGCGCCTCATTCAAGCTTTTTAGAGAAGCCCCTTCCATTTCCAACATGTGTAACTTCAGGTCCCCTGGCCACTTACCTTCTATTCTTTGGTGTGTTATTCCAAAAAAGAGGAAGAGAGCCATAGGGCCTTGCCTCTTTCTTCACCTCTGCAGCAAAGTTTCTACCTGGTCCACAATGAAGTCAGATGCTGCCTGCCCCCTCTCCAAAGGGGAGCATCTTGGCACTTTATTCTCCTGATCAACAGGGAGATCCCTTGTCTCTCTCTGGCCGGAACTGCCTCCCTGACTTGAATTTGTGCCCAATGCTGGACTGACTTCCCTTCTAATTCTTTTCCAGTTGAATGTGACAACATCTCCAAGTGGAGCCTAACACTAACATGGGAAGTGAACTTTTCTGCGCCCTCAGCACTTGGGCTCTGACCCATCACTGGTCAGAGACTGCCCACATAGGGTCGGTTTATCTCAGGCTTGAATGAGCCGGAGAGTGCAAGGGTTGGCTTGCTATTAACTCACAGGGAGAAATCAGGGAGTTGGAGGGTTTAAGTTGAGACAGACCTCAGGCCACCCACAAGGAGGGCGAGGGTTTCTGGCTGACGTGAGCCCATTTCCACTCCTCAAAGGCAGAGAGTCCTCTTAGTCGGCTCTGTAACCCCAGAGCCAGTTGTGGCATGTGGCCCACAGCAGAAACATGGTGAATATATATATTTTTTCTTTTTTTGAGATGCAGTCTCGATCTGTCACCAGGCTGGCTTGTAGTGGCACATCTTGGCTCACTGCAACCTCCGCCTCCTGGGTTCAAGCGATTCTTCTTCCTCAGCCTCCCTAGTAGCTGGGACTACAGGCACGAACTACCATGCCCAGCTAATTTTTGTATTTTTAGTAGAGACGAGGTTTCACCGTGTTGGCCAGGATGGTCTCAATCTCTTGACCTCGTGATTCCCCCTGCCTTGGTCTCCCAAAGTGCTGGGATTACAGGCGTGAGCCATGGTGCCCAGTCCTTGGCGAATATTTGAGGAAAGAACAAGTGCATCGCCTACACCCTAAGAAGGTTAATCATCCAGTGCACGGTGAATGTTAGTGACCTCCTCTTGCGTGGAGTCTCAGAAAAAATAGAGAATTATTCAGGGCCTGCACAGAAAATTCTGCACCAAGAAATTACTTCAACCCAAACTCTCCGGGTAGATAGATCACAGTTATTGCCATTTTAGGGAGAGGGAGGGAAGTCAGGCGAGCCTCTGGTTTGGCTCTCCGGTGGCCTCGGTGCTCCCTTGGGTTGTCTGTCTTTCTTTCTCTTTTTCTGTTTCTTCCTTCATTCATTGAGCATCTATTATGCACCGGATGCTGTACTGGAACTGCAACATTAAAAGGCACAGCGTGGCTCTCGAAGGACTCACAGCCTCCAGGTGGGTGTGCCCTGGCTTTACCCTTTCACAGAGTGTGCGCTGAGCAGAAATCTGCTGTGGAAGGCTCAGGCCACCGTCTACCTGTATCTTACTTTGTGTAGCATCTTTTACAGTTTGCTAAGGCCTCTCAGGTATTATTTTATTTAATTCTCACAATAATCTTGAAGCCTGGTATTATTTACTGTTGTTGTTAACCAAAGAACAATCCTTGGGGGTGGTAGATATGGGGGATGAGAAAGAGATGGCACAGCCACACCCTGAGCTCAGAAGAGCAGAAGATCCTATTTAAAATTCCCAACGATGGCAGCCATTCTCTCCCCAAGCATCTGACTGGCACCTCAGTGATGGGAGCGAAATAGCATTCATTATCCAGTGACATTTCACTGGCAGCTTTTTACCTCCGCTTCCCCTGAGATGTGATAACAAAAGTTTGTCTGATCTTCCTTTTACCCATCTCCCCGGCTCTCTGCCACCCCCAGTTCCTTTTCATCCCTGCGTTTGAGAGCAACCCTTCTTCTGTCTCAAGGTTGTGCTGGCCTCAGCAGACATAGCGGTCCCCAGGGAGACCAGTCCATCTTTCTTCCTCTTACTTCAAAGGGCCTTTGGAGCGCTCCACCCTATGGGCTGAACAGAACATATTTCATTTTTTTAGGAGGCTGGAATCAGCTGCCAAGCAGGCAGAGGCACCTTGGGCTCTCCTTTCCCTCCCCATCTCCAGGACCCAGTAGGGAGGGAGGGGGTGACATCTCAGGCTCCTGGGCGGGACTGGGGAGGCAGGCCTTGTCACTGGTAGGAGGGGCCACACTCCTTCCTCAGTGGCTGGTGGATCTGGGGCTGAGCAGGACTTCCCCGAGGACCGGGAAGGAAACCTCCACTTGGTAGTCGCTCTCGGGGGAGGGACCTGCTGAGGTGGGGAGGCACGGAAGAGTCAGGGTGTGGTGGGGAGGGGCCTCCCTATTGATTGTCCAGAAGAGCTGCCTTGAAGGCTGGGTTACTCCACTGGAATGGGACAGGTCTTCTGAGAGACCTTCAGAGCTGGGGTTTCAGAGAGGAAGGAGTCTTGGGTCTCTTTGCCCTCCTGGAACCCTGCCCACCAGGAAGAGCAGCCTGCGGGGTGGAAGGTAGGCAGCTTTCTCCTGAGCTGGAGAGGGACAGCTCTGAGGGCTGTTGCTGCTGCTTCTGCCCCTGTCAGAAACCCATCCCCATCACTTCTCAGGTGGATGTCGGGGAGAAGATGGCAACAGAACAGATCTCAGCAGATCGCTAAACACACCGAAGCTCCTAGTACAAAATCAGATTCTCCTCCCCGCCCACATACATTCCCTGACCTCTGGACAGGCTGGCAGGCCTTAGCACAGGTTTGTCTCCCCTAGAGGGCAATGGTCGCAAGCCCAGATGCTTCTGGAGCTGGCAGACCAAGTGTCAGGGACACCAGAGGGAGGGCAGAGAGGTTGGTGACCTGGAGAGCAGCCTCTGCTGCTGTGGTCATCCAGGTTGGCCAAGTCTTCTGATTTTCCGACAGAAGTCAGAAATACATTTTACAAAATTTCTGTGATGGAAAATTTTAAGCATACACAAGAGTACAGAGAATAGTAAAGTGAGCCCCCATAGACCCTGCTACCTGCATTTGATGATTATCAAGATTTTGCTGCCTTTGTTTCATCTGTTTTTATTATGATTACTAAGATTTAAAAAATGTGAACTCTCCAGACTTTTAAATGTTGGCTCAAATTTGGAAAACACAAGTGAGTTTCATCGTGGGGGCAGCTGTGGGCAATGCTGCTCAGGGGAGCTGGGTTTCTACTGTGGGCCAGGAGCATGTGGGGACCCTGGGCCAGGCCTCCCCTGTGCTCTATCCCAGCTACACTCCAGGGTTCAGGGCCCATGCCCTAAAGCCTCCAAGGGCTACCTGCAGTCACACTTCTCATGGAAGGAGAGTAGGTGTTGGGCAGAGTGAAATCTCACTAGGTATATTGCTGTCTCTTTAGGGTATGGGGAGGGAGAGCTTAGAGGCACAATTCTTTAATTCAAAGGATATTTATTGAGCACCTGCTATGAGCCATGATAGGTTCTGGAAATACAGCGGTGGACAGACAAAAATCCATGTCTTTTGGAATTAACATTTTTGTAAGAAATTATAGGTAATTAGATACAAAGGTGATTGTGTATTTGTGTGTGATTGTGTGTGTGTGTGTGTGTATTTGTTTATATATTCCCACAGGTTGAGCATCCTGAATCTAAAAATCTGAAATCCAAAATCTTCAACTTTTTGATTCAGAACATGACACCACACGAGTAAAATTTCATACCTGACCCCATGTGACCAGTCACCATCGAAATGCAGGTACACATCACACAATGTGTTCAGTGTTCTCAAAGCAAAAAAGACCTTTCAGCTGCAACACATCTTGTCTTCCCCATTTCAGATCCCCCATGCAAGCATGCCCACAGGGTAATAAAATGCACGCGCACAGGCCAGACATGCCGATGGCAGGTTCCCCACATGCCCCACATGGGGCCAAGACCTATGTGTATTACCCACTGTGTTATTTTGCTTATTCTCTGCTCTGTGTAAAGATATTGTGGAAAATGTCAAAAAGACCTGCATGATGCCCTTAGGGTAATGTAAATATTTCAAAATCTGGAAAAAAAAAACCCCACATCAGAAACACCTCTGCTCCCAAGCATTTTGGATAAGGCATACCCAACCTGTAAATGTGTTTGTATATGTGTGTGTATATATATACATGCCTGCTGCATGGAGGATGGCTGCATCTGGCACAAAGTCTGGCCAGCAGAGGCAAACCGAGGACAGTGGACAGAGGTGACGATGTGAGCCTTGAAGGAGGAGGTTGGATCTCCAGACTCAGTGGACCTGGGATGATGAATGGCTCTCCTGGATTTCTCAGTCATGTGAGCCAATAACTCTCTTCTGTTTCAATTAGAGCTGGGTTTCTGTGACCTGCAACTGAATGGGCCCTCCCTAATATATTTTTGCACCAGTGTGTACATCTTCAGTGAGTGCCTGAGCAAATGTGGGGAGGGAATTCCTGCAAAGCAGAGTGAGGGCTATGCAGGCCATCAGACCAGCTGCTGACCAGCCTGTGAGAGCAGCGCAAAGGAACCTTGTGTATGAGCAACATTGGGTGACCAAGGCTTCAGGCCACATTGCATTGGCAGGTCTGTGCCCAGGAGGTGGCCTCAGAGGTCCTGCAGAGTCTTTAGTCTCACATGGCTGAACTCCTCTAAGTGGCCTCTGCATAGTGTGGGCCAGAAAAGGCTTATGCAGTGAGAGGTGCCTCTGACCTCAGCCACTCTGCTGTCCCAGAACCTCAGGGAATGCTGCTGGCCCATGTTATAATATCAGCACCTTTGGTTTGGCTGTTGTGCAGGTGAATTGAGGGTGGCAATATAAAGGTTAGGTTCTTGACCAAGAATTTGGGGACATAGGACAATTAGGGTACCATCTATGTATAATCACCTCAATTTTGTGCCCTTCCATTTGGGATTCCTAGGATGACTTCCCCACTGATATGGTTTGGCTGTGTCCCCATCTCATCTTGAACTGTAGCTCTCATAATTCCCATGTGTCATGGGAGAGACCCTGTGGGAGGTAATTGAATCATGGGGGCATGTTTTTCCCATGCTGTTCTCATGATAGTGAGTCAGTCTCACGTGATCTGCTGGTGTTATAAAGGGGAGTTCCTCTGCACACACTCTCTTGCCTGCTGCCATGGAAGACGTGACTTTGCTCCTTATTTGCCTTCCACATGGTTATGAGGCCTCCCCAGCCATGTGGAACTGTGAGTCCATTAAATCTCTTTCCTTTATAAATTACCTAGTCTCTGGTATGTCTTTATTAGCAACATGAGAACAGACTAATACACCCACAATATGCCATAGAGAAATGTTACCTAACTTTTTGAAGCTTCAGTTTTCTTATCTGCTAATGGAAATAATACCTACTTTATAGTCATTTTTAAGATGAAATGAAAAACATGTGTAAAGCATTTAGAATGTTGTAATTGTTTGTTAAACATGATGTTATCCCTACCACTACTTCTATGCCCCACATTACTAATTCTTTTTTTATTTTTGAGAGGGGGTTTTGCTCTGTTGTCTATGCTGGAGTGCAGTGGCACAATCTTGGCTCATGGCAATCTCCGCTTCCCAGGCTCAAGCAAACCTCCCACCTCAGCCTCCTGAGTAGCTGGAACTACAGGTGCCCATCACCACACCTGGCTAATTTTTGTATTTTTTGTAGAGACAGGTTTTCACCATGTTGCTCAGACTGGTCTCGAACTTCCGAGCTCAAGCGATCAGCCTGTCTTGGCCTCCGGAAGTGCTGGGATTACAGGCGTGAGCCACCGTGCCCGGCCGCCTATGTTTATTAATTCTATGTTTATGCTGTCTTTGAAATCAGTTGCCTTTTGCTTAGGGTCATTCCCTGACTAGGATTGCAAAGGTAAGTTCTGTACTTATTTGGGTAGTGTTAATTGGTCCACAGGAAAGCTTTCAAAGGATCATAGTTCTGGCCGGGCATGGTGGCTCATGCCTGTAATCCCAGCACTTTGTGACACCGAGGTGGGCAGATCACCTGAGATCGGGAATTCAAGACCAGCCTGACCAACATGGAGAAACTCCAGCTCTACTAAAAATACAAAAAAATTTAGCCAGGTGTGCTGGCATATGCCTGTAATCCCAGCTACTCGAGAGGCAGGAGAATCGCTTGAACCCAGGAGGAAGAGGTTGCAGCGAGACAAGATTGTGCCATTGCACTCCAGCCTGGGCAACAAGAGCAAAACTCCATCTCAAAAAAAAAAAAAAAAAAGAATCATAGTTTTTTTCATTTGTGTAGGGCTTTACAGCCACACTTTTGGAAACACTCAATCACTGAGTCCTCAGCCTGAGAGGCAGATGTAATTTTGTCCATTTCTCAGATTTGGAAGTAAGCTAAAGGAGGTTAAGCACAAGCGTGAGAGTCAGAGAAACAGGAAGTCCAGCAGAGGGCGGGTCCTGAGCCGTCACTCTGTTGGCCTGTGGAGGGCCTGTGGTCCCTATTAGCCAGGCTGGGTGAGGGAGGACAGCAGGGAGGACTCAGGGCCTGCTCCTTGCTGGGGTGGAGTGGGTGGGGAGAATGTTACCATGTTTGCTGCTAGTTAGGTATTTTAAAATCTCTATTTTCTGCTTAAGGAAACTGAAGTTCGTTGGTGCCCAAGTCATACAATTAATATAAAGTTAGCCAGGTCCCTTGACTCAAGAAGGTTTCACCCTTAACTTTCAAAACGCTTTATGGTTTATAAAATTTTTAAAAAGAGAATGATGAGCAGAGCACAATTGTTAGTCCCACATTGCACAGTTCTCTGCAAAGACGGTCAGCATGTTATGATGGAAAAGAAAACACAAGCTTTGAAAGTCCTTTGCTAATTCTATCACCCCTTTGAAAATATCTTGTTGTTTCTCTCACATTATTTGCTTATTTTTACTGTGAAAATGAAAAAGGACTCTTTTGTTCTTTCCAGCGTCTTTATTCAGGGGCTATAAAGTGCCTGCCACATGTAGGAGCTCAGTAAAACCTAACTCACTGAATGAAGGCCTTGCCCTGCTCCTCCTAAAGGCAGGGCTGTCCCGGCCTAGCTGCTGACAAGTCCTCTCCGCGCATGGTAGCGGGAGCATCTTCCTCTCTGTGCTCCACACTGCCCCTCGCAGCCCTGCTCTGTCTTTCCCACCTGTCTCCTTTTTCTCTGTCAGTGGGTCATCTGGGTGCCCCTCTACCGACAACAGATGTCACTGCAGACAGGAGGCTGGGCAGATGTATGGCAAGAGGGGCTCCCATAGCGCTTCTCCTGCCCTGGGTGGTTAAGGAAGAAACCGATGACTCAGCATTGGTCCACAGGGACCGTGACGCCTGCCCCACTGGAATGAAGGGCTTGCCTCTGCAGCTGCGATCCCTGGGACCAGCCTGAAGGCAGGGCCTGCTTCCTGGGCATCAGACTCTTACGATTGGGTCTTCCAAGGCTGTAAGGGTAACTAGACTAGTCAAAGAGAGTGGCTCTTCTCTGCCCTGCTCTGCCTATGCTCTTCCTGGCAGGGCCTCAGGAAGAGACAGGCTAGGGCTACAGGCCCTGCGGCTCCATCTTGGCCTCTGGGGTCACTGGCCCAGCCTGTCCTGGGGTCTGATTATTCCACTGTGTTTGCAGCATGTGATGGTGTAGGGCCACCCCACAGGCTACTGGCCAATTCCTGATAACTCAACAGAAGCTGAACCTCAAGACAGGTGGACAAGCTGCTGAACACACAGTCAGAGGGAATAAGAAGGCAGAAGCCCCCGGAGAAGCAGCCTCCCTGATCCCAAGTGTGCACCAAAGCTGTCTGCATGACTATAGCCGCAGCTGCCTTGCCCAGTGGAGACTGCTCTGGTTAGGAAGCATGAAGAGACACATTTTGGCATCAGAGAGACCTAGGTTCGAATCCCTCCTCTGTTGCTTCCTGGCTGTGTGCCCTTGCACCTCTCTAAGCCAGTTCCTCACTTGGCAAAGTGGGAGTGCTAATATTTACCTCAGAGGGCTGATGTGAGGGTCACAGTATCCCCACATAGCCCTCATAGGGGAGAGGTTTTGGTGTAAAGGATTGTGATGGCATGCCTGCCAGAGGCCTGAATGTGGGCACGTGGGCTCCTTTGTTAAGGCGCCCCCCTCAGGCACTTGAGGTCTTGGGCAAGTAGGTTTTGTAAGGGTATTGTACATACAAACATTTGCATCACCCCAAATCAAAATGTTATCATCATTCTGGCACCCAAGTTTGTGTGACTCTGTAATAGTTTACAGAGTCAATGGGGACAATCTGCTCACCAGGCCACCATCCTGGAACCAGAGCCTGGCATAAGGCCTCAGAGGGACTCCATAGGTGTGAGGCCTGGAGCTCCATGGGGCATCTGGTCAGCCCTACTCACTTGAGCGTGAGGGGTAGGTGGAGAACTGGAGAATGCCCTGAAGGGACACTGAAGGGGAGAAATGGGAAGAGAACTTAGAAAATTGTGGGGAAGACCCTCTGAAGTCTGGACCCCTCAGACTCATGGGCTGGGACAGGAACCTGCTTACCTAGGTCTAAGGGCAATAATGCCTTGTGTGAGGCCCAGGCTGAATCTCTGCATGACTGCTGCTTAATCAAAGCTTGGGGTTAAAGTGCAAGAAGGGATTTGAGATTATTAGGATGGAAAGGAGGTTTAAAGATTACTAAGTTCAGCTTTTTAGGAGATAAAGACAAAAGGAAAGAAGAGAAGCAGCTTTTTCCCCTTATCATCCTGCTCATCATGAAGTAAAGAGAAACAGCTTTCTCCGATACCAGCCTGCTCATCATGAAGTAAAGACCAGCCTGCTTATCATGAAGTAGAAGCCATGTGGTGGCATCTGTGCTTGCAGCACTGTCTTACAGGAGTGTGTAGAGCTGGGCGGGTGTCTGTGACGAATAATTTTATGTGTCAACTTGACTGGGCCACAGGGTGCCCAGATATTTGTCAAACATTATTCTGGGTGTGTCTGTGGGGGTGTTTCTGAATGAGATTAACCTTTAAATCAGTAGAATAAGTAAAGCAGACAGCCCTCCCTAATGTGTGTGGGCCCCATCCAGTCAGTGGAAGGCCTGCATAGAACAAAAAGGCTGATTCCCCACCCCAAGCAAGGGTCATTCCTTCTTACTGACTGCCTTTGAGCTGGGACATTGTTTTCTTCTTGCCTTCAGACTTGAAATGAAACATCAGCTCTTCCTGGGGCTTGAGTCTGCTGGTCTTCCTACCGGAACGGCACCACAGTGCTCCTGAATTTCTAGATTGCTGACTCACTCTGGGGACGTGCAACTTTTCAGCCTTCATAACTGTGTGAGCCAGGTCCCTATAAGAAATCTCTCTCTCTCTCTCTGTGTATATGTGCACATATACACACATGCACACACACACTCACACACCCTATTGGTTCTGTTTCTCTGGAGAACCCTGACAGATGCAGCCAGGACTGCGTATTGGGAGTTGTGTGTTGCGGAGTTGTGTGTTGTGGAGCTGTGCAGTGGCCTGTGGCCCAGGGGCGTTGTTCTGGTGTTGACACATCTTTGAATGGCCATGTATTGGGTGCTGAGACCGAGGACAGCACAAGCCCAGCACAAGGGACAGAGTAGGGGCTCCTTTCCCTGTCCTTTGGGGAATCCTGATTCTACTCCCTAGTTCTGGGAATTGGGCGGACTGAACAGGCTCCTCTCCTAAGGGGACAGTCCTTAGGCCAGCTGCCACAGCCATCCTCCCTGGGTAAGCCTTGGGTCTGAGCATGCCTTGGAAGCCTGCTCTTCCTCCTGAGCAGCCCCACAGGCTACTGGCCAATTCCTGATAACTCAACAGGAGCTGAACCTCCAGACAGGTGGACAAGTGCATTTTGCTAGAGCAGTTTTCTGGGGCCCACACTTCCCATGTTTAGTATCCCCAGTCTTTGTGTAACTCCATGAAGATGAGCCAGGTGAAACTGTCGAGGGATGTTTCTGGTTGTCCACTGTCCAGGGAAGGGGCTGAGGAGCAAGGGGTCAGGCAGACGCTGCCTTCCCGGGCTGTGAGGAGATCCTGAAGCATCTGGGGAAGGATGTCTCTGCCCAGAGGTTTGCTGCCTGGACCCTCTGAAAGACAGGCCTCTCAAACTCCTTCCACCCTTCCCTAATTCCAGCACATCCTCTTCATTAGTGGAAAGGGCACTGGGCTAACATGCAGGAGATTCTACAGTATTGACTATGTCACTACTTTTGGGTGACCTTAGGTAAGTTGCTCTCCCCCGGTTTGTTCACCTGTAACGTGGGAATAATAATCAAATCAAATAATAATTAAATCTACTTTACTGGCTATTCTAAGGTGCAGTGAGATAACGTAGGTGAAAGAGTTTTGGGAAATTTATGCAGTGCTGCACAAGTACAAGGTATTATTATTATTATTATTATTATTGTAATTAAGTAAATCTGAGCTCTTCCTCTTTGCTCACAGCAACCCTTGTTTTTTTCCCAGGCTTCCTCTTAGGAAGACCAAAACCAATGCTTTTTCATCTTTAATGTGCAAATCAATCACTTGGGATCTTATTAAACTGCAGATTCTGATTCAGTAGGTCAGAGTAGGCCTGGATTCTGCAATTTTATGCTCCCAGGTGATAGCAATATTTCTGGTTTGGGGACCTGAACTATCTTTCCATAGGAAAAGAGCCCTAAATCTTTGTATAACATATGAAAAGAAACCATTTAGAAAATACAGTGGAAGTATTAAAATAGCTTGTAGTCAAAGTGGCTATCGGGCTTATTAAAATAGCTTGTAGTCAAAGATGGTTATTGATCACAAAAGATACATTTTGGTCTTTGGAAAAATGAAGTGAGAGAAGGGAGAGAGAAAGAGGAAGGAATGAAGGGAGGAAGGAAGGCAGAAGGAAGAGAGAGAGAGAGAGAAGAGGGGAGAAAGAGAAAGAGAGGGAGGGAAGGAGAGAGAGAAGAGAGAAGAGAGGACAGACCCAAGAAACCCTGGATGGATCACTTCCTGGACTTCTCTGTGGAACAGCCACCACTGGTTTTACTAAGAGAGTCTGTGCTGCCCATTCTTGAGCCTATACTGTTGAGGATTCTCTCAATTTCTCCTGGGATGTTCTGCTTTTCCTCATTCTCAGTCTCCCTGTGGTAGAAGTAGTTGAAGTTGGAGACAATGACGGGCACGGGGAGGGCAATGGTGAGGACCCCTGCAATGGCGCACAGAGTGCCCACAATCTTCCCCCCTGGGGTGGTCGGGCACATGTCCCCATAGCCTACAGTTGTCATGGTGACCACTGCCCACCAGAAACCATCGGGAATGCTGGAGAAATGGGACTCCGGCTCATCCACCTCAGCAAAGTAGACTGCGCTGGAGAAGAGGATGACTCCAATGAAGAGGAAGAAGATGAGCAGCCCCAACTCCCGCATGGATGCCTTCAGCGTTTGTCCGAGGATCTGGAGCCCCTTGGAGTGGCGGGAGAGCTTGAAGATGCGGAAGACTCTCACTAGGCGGATGATCCTCAGGATGGCCAGGGACATGCTCTGTTGTGCACTCGGCTCTGTCTCCTGGACTAGCTCTGTGATGAGAGTTGCAAAGTAGGGGATGATGGAGACGATGTCAATGATGTTCATGATGTTCCTGAAGAAGTCAGTCTTGCTGGGGCAGACCACGAACCGGAGCACCAGCTCAACAGCGAACCAGACGATGCAGGTAGACTCCACCATGAAAAAAGGGTCAGTGAACATTGTCTGGGAGAGGACCGTCTCGCTCATGTTGAGGTTGGGATCTCTGACCACCTTCAGGTCCCTCTCCTCCCGGAACTCTGGCAGTGTCTCCAGGCAGAAGATGGTGATGGAGATGACCACAACCAACACCGAGACCACGGCCACACCACGGGCAGCGCTGGAGCTCTCAGGGTACTCAAAGAGGAGCCAGAACTGACGGTGGATGTCATTGGTGGGTAGCAGTGTTTCAGGGTCTTTGATGAAGCCTTCATCCTCCCGGAACTGGTCCATGGCCTCACTACCCAGTTCGTAGAAGGAGATTTCATCAGCAAAGATGTCAATAGGAACATTGGCTGGGCGCCGAATTTTCCCACCAGATTGGTAATAATATAGGATTCCGTCAAAACTGGGCCGGTTCCGATCGAAGAAATACTCATTTCTCATGGAGTCAAAGAACTGCATCCTCTTCTCCCGGTCTCCCAGGAGAGTCTCTGGGAACTGACTGAGGGTTCTGAGCTGGGTCTCAAACCTCAGCCCAGCAATGTTGATGATCACCCTCTGGTTTCCTTCATTCAGGGCCACTGGCTCAGGCCCTGGGGGATCAGCATAGTCTCCTGGAAGCTTGGAGAAGGCTGTCTCATGGTTGGTGCTGTCGCTGATGAGGATCCTCCAGTTGGAGAAGGAGCTGCCCCCAGGCCGGCCTTTTGGGCTGGTTGATTCGAAGTCTGTGGCATAGCCTGGTTCTACTTGGATTTCATCTGAGTTATCAAAATTGACCAGAGCAACCTCCATTTCTTTCCAGCCACACACATCCATTCTAGGTGAACCAGGGAAGCAGCATGGAGATCCTCAGACTTCGCTACCTGCTGTAAGCTATGGAGAAGAAGAAGGTCATTATACAGGAGCCAGGGTGGAATACGACTGGCCCTTGATTATCGAGGTAAGGTATACTAATGGGTTAATCAATGACTTATTTGTAGCTTGGGAAGGAACATCATGATTATTTTGGCAACATGCTTCCCTTGAAATCATCTTGTACCCTTGAGTTTGCATAAACTCATAACTAGGAGAAATTGCAAAAAAGGATCCTGGCAGAGAGGGGGAGATTCTCCCCAGCAAAGGATGGTCACCACACGTGATGGCAAAGGGGCCGTACTAAAAGAGGAAGTTAACATTCCTTAATAATAAAAAGTATGATCTTGTATTTGCATGAAGCCCTTCTGTCTACCTAAACACATCTCCATGCCCAATCTAATTTGTAACGCCTCTCTTTCTTTCACACCAACAGCCAGTCCCTCACACATCCGTTTGGTCATGGCTTAAAACTATATCTAGAATTCGACCATTTTGCATCACCTCCACTCCTGCCTCTGGACCAAGTGATGAAGGTGAACCAGATCTATGAACCCAATGGGGATTCTTTCCGGAAAGAAAAACAAGAGGCTGGGTTGGCCAATCCACAGGGTCTTCTAAATAACCCCTCACCTGGAAATAACTCCTAGGGTTGTTTTGAGGGTACCTCAAATGAGATAACGTGTAGAATGCTTGGTGGAATGAAAGATCTCTATATTATAGCTATTATTGTTTTTGTCGACTTTCCCACATAACAAGCATTTTAGAAACTACCAGCAATTGGAATTTTTTTGGCCTGAGTCCAAGGTGTCCATAAGGAGTAATTTCATTCTGATAAATCATTTTAGGTGGGAAGGAGGTAAATAATTGTGTATGTCTGCATGTGTGTCTGTATGTGTGCGTCTGTGTGTGTGTGAGTGTGTATGTGCATGTGCGCGCATGCTGCAGGTGGGGTTAGGAAATCACGTCCGGTGGGCTTGGACATCTAGACACACAGACTGCCATTTCTTTCCTCAGGTTCATTCTAGCTTCAATTTCAGTTTGAGCACACTGAAGCCAGGCGGGCTGGGGGTGGGAGTGGGAGAGAAGTAAGGCGCTTAGCCTCAGACAAAATTTGCAGTGGTCACAGCCTTGGAGAAGTTTCCTTTACAGGCGATGAGGTTATCCTGCAGTGTAGTGCTGTAGTCTTGTCCGAGTGATTCCACATTCACTTATCTCACTAGATGACAACAATCATGGGAGGTTAGATGTTATCTCTGTTTTGCAGATGGGGAAACCAAGTCACAGGGACCAGGTGACTTCCCAACGTCACATAACTAGTACTACGGAGTTGTGACCTAAACTTGGCCACGGCCTTCTGGCCCAGGGCTTTTCCCACTAGACCATGGAGTCCCTCTATGGGAGCCAGGCCTTGTAGGGAGCTGCAGGCCAGGGCCACATAATTGTCACGGGCCCAGAACTCTTCCCAACCCATGACCCCTTTTTTCAGTTCAGGTGCCTTGTGTTGGGTGGTGAGCTCAAATCTGGTTGGTCAGCGCTGGTAGAGTACCCATTCTGTCTCTCAGGAGTAAGTGGCCACCGCAAGACGCCGAATTTCAGGGAGCTGCTGCTTCCTCAGCTGTGGAATGAGGAAGGATGTACCCACTGCCGAGCGTGCCAGGTGCCAGCCTGCTGTGCAAGGCTCCATGAGCAGTAGGGTGGCTGGGAGGCAGGATGGTATCTGAGAATAGAATCAGTCTGCCCAAGCACGAATCCTGGCTCTGAACATGGTAAGTCCTGGAGAAATGTAGTTATCCCTTCACAGCAATTCACATGATGATTTGGGGGCCTTGTCCTGGACTGCTCGGCAGCTGGAAGGCTGTGGGTGGGGGACTCCAGCTCTGCGCTCATCTTGTGGTTTCGGAGCACCATTTTCTCCTTTGGGGTCTTGGCCCGCAGGTGGTGCTCCCCCTGATCATCTTCCTGGTGTGAATTGGTCCTGCTTTCTGAGAGGAATGGTGCCATCAGTGAGCTTTGGGCAAGTTTGGAAACCTTTCATGTGGCTAGACTGACCCTTATCAGGAGCTTCTCTGGAGGCTAGTGGCAGAAAGCATGTGGGGATTAGGGAGAGCTTCTTTGGGCAAATAATTAATTTCCTCTTCTGGGAGCCGGGCCGTTTCCCTTCTCCCCACCTCCTTGGTTCCTCTTTGTCACTTCCACCCCCAGCTCAAGTGACAGATAGGAGGGTGTTTGATGAGGGTCTGATGGTGAGGGGGGGCAGACAGTGCCAAGGTCAAACAGCATATTCTGTGATCTACAGAAGTGTGCTGTGTAGGCGGCTCCAGCTGCCCCATTAGTAGTAAATATTGATTATTAAAACAAAGGGAAAAGAAAACCATTTTTAGGACACGGAACGGGTGTGAGGCTCTGCCCCCCACTTAGGAGTGTATATTTTAAAGCAAATCATTGGGTTTTATGACTCAGCTTTCTAATCTATCAAATGGGTAAAAATAATAGTAATTCCCATCTCAAAGATTATATTAGAAACTAAATAAGGTAATAACAGTGAGAGGACTTTATGAATTGTAATTGTAAATTGTTAAATTACAAAAATCACCCTTTACACTTTCCTCCCCTCTGCTCCAAACATAAAGCCAATATAACATGCTGGTAGAAAGCATGTTTCGCGTGAAGAACTGCAGGAGGAATTCTCAGCTCATTATTCTCCCCTTTTGCTCAGCCCCATCCTGACTCCATGCCTTTGTTCTTGTTTTGCTCCTCCTTCTCATAGCTTTCTCCTCCCCCGCCCTCCCCCCATGATCTATTCCTCCCTTCCCATCTGGAGACTGTTCAGATCCTACTGTGTCCCAGGAGACTGCCCTGGCCAGTGTCTGTGAGAACCCTCTACCTCCCTGTGCACCTAGCCTGCCTGTGTAGATGCTCACTTTTGTCCTCAGCTTGGAGCACCAGCTTCCATGGGGTCAGCCTTTACTCTTCAGCAATCTTGCAAGTTTTCATGGTGCATGACTGTGTTTTGCAGAGCTTTTCCTATCTGCCTGCTTGGTCTTGGAAGACGGGATTCCCCTCTGATCCCAGCTGCATCACCCCAGTGTCCAGCTCAAAGTTGCAGATAGGAGGGTGTCAGATGAGGGTCAGGGTGGTGTTGGAGGTAGTGGGGCAGTGCCAGTTTCAAACAGTGTATCCTGTGGATGTAGAGTGATTATTTGTTAAGCACTTGCTTATTAAATAGGTGAATGAATGAATGAATGAATGAAGAATTGTAAGCCCATGAAGGCAGGGACCATGTCTGTCTTATGCACCACTAGGCTAGCCCACCTATGCACGCAACTCATCTCTGGTGAGTGACTGAATGAATGAGTGATGAATGAATGATGGGTGGTGGTTGGTGCATGGGCTCAGGGCCAGGACACCTGCGTTGCCTCTACAGTTCTGTGATTACTGACTGCTTGCATTACCTCATCCAGACTCCATTTTTTTCATCTGTAATAAGAAAATATGCAGAGTCACAGGAGCTAGATAAAAAGGATACACATATAGAATGATTCCATTTATATGAAATTCTAGAAAATGCAAACTAATCTAGAATGACAGGAAGCAGATCAGTAGTAGCCTGGGGATGAGGATGGGGAGGATGAGGGCAGAGTTACAAAGGGGGTCAAGATTGTAGGGGTGAAGTTTATGCTTCTTATCTTGATTTTGTAATGGTTTCACAAGTCTATACACTTGTCAAAACTTATCAAGTAGCACACTTTAAGTTGAGTGTGCATCACTGTATTTCAACAAATCTGTAAAAAAAAAAAAAAAAAAAAAGGCAGTCAAACAACTAAAAGAAATAAAAGTGCATGGTATGTCCATGATTCCTCAAGATTTTGGTAAGGACCAAAGGAGAGAGGATGCCCTGTAAATTGCATGGGTCATGTGGAAAGAGGGGGTTCCTCTTGCACAGTGCTCACTGCGGTGCCCAGCACCATGTCTGCTCATGTGGCAAGAGCTCAGCAGACAGTTTAGTGAATACACCCTGGAGCCCAGGACCAATCTTGGTGCTCAGAGACCCCCCGGCAGTGCCGCATCCCTGAACATCAGGTTTACTTTACCCTCTCTCAGAAGTGTGCAGAATGTCAAGGAAGCCCCTGGCCATGGCAGGCTGGCTCCTTTCAGCTTTGTGCTTGGCATTTTGTCTGTTTAGTGGTGGGAGAGAAGCCTCTATTTGCACTAGAAAATATCTGCTTCTCTGGAAGGGTTTCACTCTTTCAATGGGCTTTTGTGCTATAATTACTATTTCGTAGGAGTCAAGATCAGTTCTGCCCCTTGGACTCACAGTCTGGGCTGTCCCCCACTGCCCTAAACTCTGGAAGGAGACGGACGCCTTGGGTGGGGCGAGTCACCTTGGTGAAGCTGGAACTGCAGGGCTGGCTCCCATTGAAACAGGCAGGGGCCTGGAGTCTGTCTGTGTGACTGCCTTTGAGTCTTAGATCTTTTCATCTGCCCAGTGATCCAGGGTCCGATGGAATTGCCATTACTTGAGGATGAGCTCTCACCCATAGCTGAAGTAATCACCACTTTCAGGAGTCTTCCATGATATCCGATTCTGCATGAGTCTCTGTGCTTGCCTGGCTCAGTGGTGAGACAGGGCACTGGGCTGAAACAGATCTCTGTTCCCTGCTGAACATACTTGTACTTTCCTCCCTCCAGCCCAGCACGTGGGCCGGTCCTGCCACCTGCATACTCTGCTTCTAACCTCACCTGAAGGCGAAGCTTTCTCTAAGGACTCCAGGTGAAGGCACTCTTGCCCTTCTGAGCACTCCCTGGAAGATGCCTACATTTCCCTTTGGGCATTTTATTTGATTCATGTTTTATCTCCTAGAACTTTGTCATCTTTGGGTCCCTCAGCATCTGGCACGTGGGAACAGGCCGGCCCCCCTATGCTTTCCCATCTTCTGACCTCTGCTCATTGCTCTTCCTCGATAGCCAGACGGACTTGGGTTTGAATTCCATCTTTTTACTCACTAGACATGTGACCTTAGGCACATCAGCACCTCTGTGAACTCTGCTTCCTTCCCCTCTCACTGGGTCTAATCATACTTTTCTTTTTGATTCTTGAGGGAAAGAATGAGAAAGTGTATAGCACTGTGCCTGGCATGCAGTAGGCATCCCATAGATGGAAACTAATCTTTTATTTATTTATTTATTTTTGTGAGACGGAGTCTTGCTCTGTCACCAGGTTGGAGTGCAGTGGCATAATCTTGGCTCACTGCAACCTCTGCCTCGGGTTCAAGTGATTCTCCTGCTTCAGCCTCTTGAGTAGCTGGGACTACAGGTGCGCACAACCAGGCCCAGCTAATTTTTGTATTTTTAGTAGAGATGGGGTTTCATCATGTTAGCCAGGATGGTCTCGATATCTTGGCCTTGTGATCTGCCTGCCTCGGCTTCCCAAAGCGCTGGGATTACACGCCCAGCTGCTGATCTTTTTTGGGAAGCTTTCCCTGCCCACGTGACATAGACCTCAGCCGTCCCAACTGCCCCTCCTGTGCCGTATAGCTCTTCATGTTGGCAGCCAGACTGAGGATGAGGCTTTGTGGTTCAGGTAACCTCTTCCCTGACTGGACCAGGCACTTCCTGCGGGCGGGGCATGGGGAAGGCTCAGCCCTGTGCTTCTTACAGAACAGAGCTGCAGACCTCTGTGGCTAATGGCACAGATGTATAGCACTGTGGGCCTGGCTTTTCAGGGTCACAGAGCTATACTGAGCAGGCAGTGTCCAGAACCCATCCCACGGCCTTTCCCCATAGGTCATCTTCGTTGCCTAGCAACTCCAACACCTCCTACACATTCAGGTGAGGCAGCAGCTGTTCCATAGAGAATGGTTGAAAGGCGTCATCATGCAAAGATAACTGTGTGTACTGCATCTCAGGGCCACAAAGGCCCTGGGGACAGAGAACTCAGATGCCGCAGGGCTGGCAGCAGGATGAGGAGTGGGCAGTCGGCCTGGCTTTCCTGCCCTTGAGTGGATGAGAGGACTGAAGGAAGTCGGGGTGAGACACAAACCGTGGCACCGCTTATGACCGGACAGGAGAGGGCGCTGCTGTCCTATTGGAAGCAACCCCTGGGCCACTCCGCGGACCCTTCCCTCTTTGCTCCCGATTTTCTTTCACCTTAGGGTTGGCCAGGCCTCAGGTCTTGCCGATTCTTCCCAGTGAGTGGCTCTCAAACCTGCCCCTTTCTGGTGTCTGCCCCGCTTACAGCCAAGCCCAGTCTCTTCAGCTCATGCTGAACCACAGCCCAAGCCGGAAGAATGTCGATTCTGTTCCTCTCTGTCTGGATTACGTTGCCTCACTCTCCAGGGGCCTCAGTTTGCCCAACCAGGGAGTGGTAAGATGGGGTCTTAGGCAAGACTCGCTGGCCCTGCCGCTCACTGTAGCCCCTCTGGTCCTTCGTGGAGGGGTAACCACAAGTGCCTAGCTCCCCCAGCCTTTCTGAGTGGAAAGCAGGGGTGATGATGTCAGCCTTAGGAACATCGAAGGGAGAGCAGCACCCATCAGGAGACCTGAATTCAGCGGGGATGTCAGCAGGCTGGGCGTCGGGGCTGCCCCCATCTGGCCTGAGGCAGGCTCTCCATCCTGGTCAAGAGCGCAGGCTCTGGGGGCAGACAGGAGGGCCAGCCCCTGATCCTGGCTTGGCCTCTTACTGTCTGTGTGACCGAGAACAAATCACTCATGCTCCCTTCACTTAGGGTTCCTCACCTTTACAGTGGCCTTGCTAGCACCTCCCTGGAAAGGGTGTGGGGAGAGAGTGATGTCACATAGAAAGCTCACAGCACGCAGTAGGCACTCAGCAAATGCTGGCAGCTGCTCTGAGCTGGGCACGGTCAGGGACCATGGGGTAGGGATGGCCATTTCTCCTTCCTTGTCCTGCTACTGGTAAAATGGGCAAGTTTCACGCTTACTAGCATGGCAGCCAGGCCCTTTGAGAGGCTGCCCCTGCTGATGCCAAACCTGCTGGGGCAGGCGTGAGGGCCAGTAAGGTGAAGTCCTCGGGGACCGATGTCCCTGGGCCATCGGAGGCTGGGTAGGACTTGTACAGCCCATGCTCCAAGTGCCTGTGTCTGTGGTGAAGCTGCTTCCTCCTGTCCTGCCATGGTGGGTGAGGTGGTCACTTGGTTACCTACACTTCTGCTGACCACACCGTTCCACACGGGATGTGAGCCTCACGATGTGCCCTAAGGAAGGTGGAGATTATTACCCCCATTTAGCAAATAAGGCAACTGAGGTCCAGAAAGCTGCATGACTGGCCCACGGTCTCTCCATCACTAAGTTATGAAGCTGTGACTCAAACCCAAGTTTCTGCCATAGTCCCACAATTGCAGATCCACTACCACGTGTGGCCTACTGTCATTCAGCCAGGGGCAGTGCCCACACACATACACAGAGAAACAGACACACACATGCAGCATAGACATACAGTCACACAGATAGCCACAACAGACACACTCAAGCCATACCAACACGGCTATGAGTGTATTCTCACATAGCCACGGACACATCCATGCTGCATATAAAACTACCAAGACGCCTGAAGGCTTAGATAGACAGGTACTTGTGTAAATATGCAAGCACACATGAGAGGATTCCCATGCACAAATTTGCAGTCCCCAAAACCACCCACGCTGCACAGATGTTCCTGTTCAGGTGTGTCCCAATACCCTTTCTCCCATCTAGTCTCTCTGCCTCTCAGAACAGGAGGATGAATGTTCTGTTACTTGGAGCAATTGAAAGAAGACAAGGAGGGCTGGAGGGGGCTCAGAAAGCCGGTCATGTGACTCTCTTCCTTGTTAGAGTGGTGATGGGCACATGGTGGGCAGTCTGTCTCTCTCTCTGTGGGCACTGCTCAAGGACAAAGCTGTCTTCCTAAAGGGATGGAATGATGCAGGTGAGAGTTCTTGCATTTAAAACCCGAGCAGCAGCAGTGATACTGAAAAGAATGATCACAGAATAATTCATTCCTGCAGGAATATAAAAGCTTGCAATTTAACTGCTCTGAACCATGGAGATGGGAACAGCTGCCTCCCAACATTGGGTGAAATACTTTTGCCCTGGAAGCCAGCTGGGAGGCAGGACTCCTGCGGTCTTTTTCCTGGACCTCTTGATTGTATGCACCGTCAAGTCCCCATATTGCCTTCTTGTTTGCTCTGGAGAGAAGGGAGCATCTGCCTCTGATGGTAATAGGGGCAGTTTCTGGATACTGGGAGAGATGGCAAAGAAGTAATGGGTCTGGGAACCTGAGGAACTTCCTGCAGGTCCCGCCTATGCTTGGTGGTAGCTGGGGGCCTCGTTCCATCAGTATCTGCACCTTCAGCAACACAGCTGCTATCTACCTATCATGAAATACTCATGTATTTCATTGTATTTGTTTATTTCATGGTAAATACCCATAATAGAGTTTATCATGTCTATTTACCCTTTGGATTTTGGGAAGTAAAAATATCATTGCAGTTTTGGGTTGGCCCTCTGCAGAGTTCTGGGTGTAAGCCTTACTAAGCAGGTCCCTGGGGAGGTGTGGAGCCAGGAGGGACATTGCAGAGAGTGGGGCTGAGCTGAACACTCTCCATACACTTATCATGCCCTGTCCTCGACCAGGTCCCGGTTTCAGCTTTTCACCCTGTATCCAGCTGCTACTCCCCAAGGGGGCTTAGACAGAGCCCCACCAAGCTTCCCTCTTGACCAGCTCAGTTGAGCTGTGGAGTATAGGATAGGGAAAGGCAGATTAGCAGTAGTGTGCTGGGGTTTTTGTTCCTGCAAAACCTTTCCTTCCCATTCCCCAAAATATGGGTTTGTTTTTAGCCATTCCAAGGAATATAAGAAGGAATGATTTTAGATGAAATTGTAGACTAGGGGACATTTCTATTTAACCCTCCACTCTTGCCACCTTGCCCTCAGCCACCAATTTTCAGGAAGCCAGTTTATCAGCTGGAGAGCATGGATGTGGAGTCTGTGGACCTGAGTTCAGGTTTGTCTCTGCTTCTCGCAGGCTGTGTAACTTCAGGGGAATCACGTTAGCTTGCTAAATCTTAGTTTCTTTATCTTTAAAACAGGCATAGAAACATCTGTCCTGCCAACCACCCCCGATACCCCGTATGGAAGGTTCTTAACAACATCTGTGTTGAATGAATGGGTCTGAAGCCCATGTGCAATAATTGATGTCAGAATGCTCATAAAAACACAGGGGATAGAGTCACCATCCCTGAGCCAGATTTGTCCACCTGATGAGGAGCCTTTCTGAACTAAAGTGCTTCTCTGATTTTCTCAGTAACATGCTGCAATTCACCATCGATAAATTTACCTAAACTTGCCACATTCCTTCCCCACATCCTCCCTTCATCCTCCCAGGAGGCAGTTTATTTAGCACTGCGCTTACAAACATTGACTTTGGAGCCAGCAGGGGTTGCAATCTCAGCTCCGTAACCAACTAGTCCTGTGGCCCTGTGCAAGACAGTTAATCTCTGTGCCTCAGTTTCTTCATCTGTAAAATGAGAATATCTGTATCATAGGACTGTCGAGATAATTAAAGGGGTGAATGTAAAACACAACAGCACCAGACACATAGCGAGCATGATGTAAACGCTGATTACAGTGTGTAGGAGCCCAGGCCTGGCTGCCCTGGGGAACAGCTGTCTTGCTTGGCCAGGCTGTGAGAGCATAACTGGAACCTTCCTTTGGTGCCCCTGTGATTGTTTGAGCTCACAGTGTCCTCTTCTGCCCCCAGGGTTTACCCTGGTCTGGTTCTCTGCTCAGATAAAGGCCTCCTTCTCCCAGATCTTCACACCCATCCATTTCCAAAGCCTGTGGGATCTGCCTCCAGGAGGTCCCATCTCTGCCCCACCTCTCCCCTTTCTCTGTCCCATTGCCAGCCATTGTTCAGATGTCACCCTTGCCTGGATTGCTGCCATGGCCTCCTCAGTTCTTTTTGTCCTCTTGATGTGGCTACTAGGGTGCTCCACCAAACAGCCTGGGTGGATCCAGTCACCCCTGCACAAGGCCTCCAGTAAATCCTCCACACCCAGGCTGGTACACATCCTGTGTGTGCCTCTGTCTCCCATGTTGTGGTGGGACCCTGGCCTCAGCTACTCCCTGCAGCCAACTCTAGCATCTGTGGACACATGTAGCATCTACGAGGGAACTGGAGGGGGCAGTGCACTTGGCCCCGGCTCCACATGGCAATCACCCACCATACCTTCTTCCTTGCCTTTCTACCCCTGAACAGGCAGCCCAGGGCCAGACAAGCAAGCCCCCTGGCTAAGGGTTGACACTGAATAACAAAATGCCAAATGCCAGCCTCTCCTTTTTGCGTGCACCCCAATCCTGAGTTATTTTCTTGGGGTTACCTCTCTTAAGAACTACACTAGAGCTACATTCCAGGATTAATTTGTAGGACCTTGGGCATGCTACTTAACCTCTTCATGTCTCAATTCCTCATCCATAAAGTAAGGGAAATAATAGTGTGTACAGAGAGATTTGGGGGGAAGATTCATATCCTTGTATCACTCCAGTGCCTAATATGTCGCCTTGCACATAGAAGAATCTCTGGAAATATTTGTTGAATGACTCATTGATTGGTGCACAAAGGCATGAGCTACAGAACAAAGCACCCGTGGTGGAATTGCAGGCATCTGCCTGTGGTGGGTGGGGTGGGCAGTGAGGCTGCCTGTGTGCCTGACAAAATACCGCGGAGGCCATTATCTATTCTCCTGGCTAAAGTTCTCTTTCTGTGGCTTCTAGGCCATTCTTCCATTGGCTCTTATGTGGGGCTTTCAGCAGAGGACTGATAGTGGGGCTCTGGGGCCTCCTTAAACCCCAAGAAGACTCCAATATTTCTGGAGCAGAAGTGGGCATGGTGCATGGGGGTGTGAGGGCAGCTCTGCTTTCTTCTTGTGGAAAGACAAGATCCAGACTTGGTGGGGAACAGAAACTGGCATTCTTAGAAGGCGCAGAGCAAAATAAGCTAGGAATGTGGACCGTAAGAATAACATGTCTCCCTGAGAGCATGCTGGGAGATGAGCCGATCTGGCTAGCTTGTGCTTGTTGCCAAGCATGCAACTGAATTTCCCCAGACTGCTTCAGGAACTCCAGGAGAAAGACATTTTGGAGCCATTAGACATGGTGGTTAAGATCCAGGTGCAGAGACTGAAGTGCAGGGCAAAGGAAAAAAATGTGGCCAAGAACTCACCAGTAGGAGCAATAGAAGAGAAGGTGTGTCTTCTTCGGCCTGAGTGAGGCTTGGGTGCTCTGGCCAGGTCAGCTCTCCATGGGGGATGTGCTGTTGTCGAGGTGAAGAGGAGGATTGGCAAGAAGGAGCCTGCCCAGCTGGTGCCTGGGATTCAGAAATCCTATCCTTCTGTGAAACAGGATCTCCCTGGCTGTCTCTGCCTCTGGAGGAAGCTGGAGAGAGGATCCAGTCATGGTCAGTGGGCAGGGTGCAGGTGGCAGGGCTCCAGGGCCAAACTGGGCAAAGTGAACTCAGGAAAGTATACCCTCCCACGTCAGGGCTTAAGGTGCACAGATTGGATACGGATGCACTCAGAGTTTGAATTAGCTACTGACTCAGGGTGTTTCCTAAAGCCAGTGATAACATGCAGGCAACAGAGGGTGGTGGTGGTAAGCTCGTGCCTCCCTATCATTACCCCCAGCTCATAGAAAACCTTGCTGTGACTGGCTGATCAAGTCAGGCGTCGCTTTCCTGGTCTCCTCAGTGACTGGCCCCTGCCTGGCACTGAAGAGCTTACGATGGGCCTCCGCCCACCTGCTTTGGGAAGGGTCAGTGTAGGGCATACAGAAGGAGGCTTGGTTCAGTTCCGTGGGACCTGAGGGCTGGAACCTTGGCCTGACTGAGATGATATACAGAGCTTTCTCCAACTCTGGCCAGACCCCTTCTGGTTCCCTGGGAGGGCTGTAGCCTAAAGGAGAGACAATGTTGGCCCCATCCTCAGGGACAGGACCCCTCACCCCGCCTTACTTCCTTCATAAATCTGTCTAGTCCTATGTCCCAGGTCCATGGGGGTGGAGAGGAACGGCACTGCCCCGGCTGTCTGACCTTACCATCCTGAGGGGGTATATTTGGGTAATAGTATGAAAGAGAGGCAGAGAGGTGGGATAAGACTGTATGAGAGCTAGAAGACCTGGCATTGAGTTTATAGCATTTAATTGCTGGTGACCTTGAGCACATTCCTTAATCTCTTTGTGGCAATACAGCACAATGGTTCAGCACATAGGTTCTGGAGGTGATTGTCTGGGTCCAAATCCAGACTCAGCTACTAGCTGTGTGACCTTGGACAAATCACCTAACTTCTCTGAGCCTCCATCTTCTTATCTATAAAATGGGAATGAGAATCATAGTATACTCCTCACAGTGTTGTTGTGAGGTTTAACTGAATTAATACATATGAAACACTTAGAACAATGCCTGGCCTGGTGAAATCCTTGATAAACGTAGCTGTCATATGTTTGAGTCAATGACCTCTATATGTTCTCTGCCTACTTTCTCAGTCAAGGGACCATTATTAGATAACAGACTTAAAGTACTTTGTAAACTATAAAGTGCTGAAGAGATTTAGGAATAAATGTTGCTATGAAAAATAGGCAAAATTGTCTTGGGGAGCACAGGCTGCACCTTCAGGGACTCCCCATGTGTTAAGAGCTCCCTGCTCCTCAGTGGGTAGCTCTGGGCTCTTCCTCCAGCACTGCTCTATTACCAGGCCCTGTCCCTTCCCCTTATTTCCTTTTTTATTTATTTTTTTTTTTTTGCCTTTTTGAGACAGAGTCTCACCCTGTTACCCAGTCTGGAGTGCAGTGGCACGATCTTGGCTCACTGCCACCTCTGCCTCCCAGGTTCAAGCAATTCTTCTGCCTCAGCCTCCTGAGTAGCTGGGATTGCAGGCACATGCCACCACACCTGGCTAATTTTTGTAGTTTTAGTAGAGATGGGGTTTCACCATGTTGGCCAGGCTGGTCTCAAACTCCTGACCTCGGGTGATTCACCCGCTAACATTTTCTAGGATTGGCTAAAATTTTCTAGGATTTTATATAAGTGGAATCATACAGCATGTATTCTTTTTTTTGTCTAGTATCTTTCACTTAGAAGAAATATTTTATGATTCATTAATCTTGACCTCCCAATATGCTGGGATTACAGGTGTGAGCCACTTCGCCCGGCCCCTTATTTCCTTTGTAAAACTATTCAGTCCAGCATCCCGGGACCCTGCAGCTGCTGGGTGATGATCAGCTGATCCCATGGAAATTGTGGGTTTGTTCTCAGGAACCTGTAGATGCACAGTGCCTCTGCTGCAGAAGAAGCTCCAATGGGAGGTGTTTTGGGCCATGTTGGGATGAGAAACCTTTTGTTGTTCCTCATGGAGGAAGCTTTTGCTGTTCCCAGCTCATTTTCCTATGTGCAGGGCAGCCTGCTGCTTTGTTTCTTTTGCTGTGGGCCTCTGTCTTAGAAAAGGGGTGGTACCTCAGAAAGCCTGGTGACCACCCCACCAATTCCTTGCATTGAGGTCTGAGTTCTGGCCCAGAAAATGATTGTGGCCCACCATGACTGCTCAGGTCCCGTCTCAGCGCAGCTCTCCAGCCCAGGCAACAGGGCAGCACAAAGGCCTTTCTTATCAATAGCTGATGAGTTCATCAGTACGTGGTGCACTGCCTTCCTGTGAGCAATGCTCTCCCTGCTCCCTCAGCCTTTCTCTCTCTCTGTCTCTGTTTTTTTCCCCTCCTGTGACTCCTGTTTGCTGTTGCTTCCTGCTCAGGGTTATCTGGTTGGCCATGTCCTGTGAAGGGTGGACAAGAGACTAGATCCAAGTGGGTAAGGGAGCCGGAACGCCTGGCACACTGCCCGCTGCCCAGAGGCAGGAGGCTGTGCCCAGGGACTGTGCCTGTCTTCCCTGCCCCAGGGAGGCCCCTCCCAGCAGGATGTGTATGTGCCGGGAGAGAGAGTTCTGGCACTGATCTAAGTTACCTTTCCTCTTGGGACCAATATTGGGGTTCTCTGAGGAGTGAGCATCTGAAGGGGCTGCCAGCAGGAGAAGGAGGGAGGAAGAGGCAGTGGATTGAGTTGCACTCTGCTCACAATTCTGCTTAGGTAGTTAACATGGATCCAACTAGTCATCGTAAAGCTGCGGGTGCTCTTCAAACATCTCAGGGGATGTGACCAAGCCAGGAGGAAAGGTTCCTCTTGGGCCAAAAGAGTCAACTAGGACAACATCCATTTATTTATTAGGTTCAGCAACATCTATTGTGCCCCTGTGCACCTGGCACTGTGCTGGGTGCTGGGATACAGAGTGAAACCATTGGCATAACTGAGGCTGTGCCCTGGACCTAACTTTGCAATTGTTACTCCTACCTGATTTAGGAGTAGCTTTTCTTAGATATAATTGACATACAATAAACTGTACATATTAAAAGTGTACAATTCGATAAGTTTTGACATAAGTATATACCCATGAAGCCATCACAGCAATTAAGACAGTGGACATCCCTGTCACCCTGCAATGCTTTCTCAAATCCCTTTATAATGCCCGTCTCTTCTCCCTCATTCTAATCCCCAGTTCACTACAGGTCTGCTTTCTATAGATTGGCTAAAATTGTCTAGGATTTTATACAAGTGGAATCATACAGCATGTATTCTTTTTTTGTCTAGTATCTTTCACGCAGAAGAAATATTTTATGATTCATTAATGTTGTTGCATGTATCAATAGTTCATTCCTTTTTAGTGTTGTGTAGTATTCCACTGGATGGATATAACATAAGTTGTTTATCCTTTCATTTGCTAATGGACATTTGGGTTGGTTCCAGTTTTGGGCTGTTACAAATAAAGCTTCTCTGAACATTCATGCCTTAGTCATTTTGTGGGTTTATGCTTCATTTCCTTTGAGCAAATATGTAGGAGTGGAATGACTCCTACTAGTTTGATAAAGTTAAATGTCCAGCATCTGTAAAGAATCTCAGATTGGCCCAGTCTTCCAGAATCTCTCCAGGATGCTCTGGGGTTCTTGGGGAGTGTTTAATTGAGGAGAAAACAGGTGGACATGCTCAGGTACCCTAGAGACAAACAAATTGGTGGGGGCGCTTTGTAAATAACCATGGCTAAAAATTGTTTTCCTTTGAGCCAGTGGTATATGGTCCTTTACAAGGTAACTATCAAGGCTTATCAGCTAGTCATCAGCTTTGGCCTCCAGACTGCCATCCTGGGGCACAGCCGTGGCCAGATAAAAGGCCTTGTCCAGCTTCCTGTAAACTAAGGGGTTTGTTTGGGCCTGGGAGAGAAGTGAACACCTGGCTCACACCTGGCTCCAGATGCCAGGGCAGCTGAGCCGCCACTGGTGGGCACTGTAGTGTCAGTTCCAGCTGTGAACAAACACAGAGCAAACGCTCCTCACCACTCTAACCCAGACTCCTGCCAGACTTTGCACATCATTCCATTTGGTGCCTGGGTACCTTCCGTTCTCCCAGCTCTGAGTCCTGGCACAGGAGTGGCTCACCTGGGGTACTCGGGGGATCTCCTTTTCATCTGGGTAGCTGGGGCTCAGCTGCTCTTATCTTGGAGGCTCTGAGAAGTAGCTTCCAGAGACCTGAATCCAAGAGGGATGAGGAGTAGGGACCCATGGTTTCTCAGCACCTCTAGTGACTTATTAATTGGTTAAATTTCCAACTAATCAATAACAAGTTTTTGGGCAAAGAAACTGTGCTAGGTGCTTAGGTTATAGGGGGAAGAAATACAGATGCTTTTGAGGTGCTTGTGGTCCATGGGGCAGCCCAATAAAAAGGCAATGAATGGCACGCTCACCATGAGGAGATGTGTGCTATGACACATGCAGACAAGCTCCTGGGACTGAGGGAAGAGGGAGCTAACCGCATCCTGCTGTGTGCAGGAAGATGGCCAAGGTGCTCTTAGAGAAGTCTGTGCCCTCTGACCAAAGACGGCAGGCACTGATGGGGATCACAGATGAATAACACAGTACCATAAGGCTGGGTGAGAAGAAGGCTTTCTATGGCTAGAAACCCCCCCTACTTTTCTTATTTCTTTCTTCTTTCTGATGTTGCTTCTCTTCTCTACTTTTATTGCCACAGGAACATGCCATTCTTGTCAGAAGAGTCGATTGAGAAGAAAATGCAAATGCATTTGAGCTGCATGTGCAAAAGTCATGACAGGGAAAAGGTGCAGGAAACAGAGCCCAAAATTGGTTACCAAAATTCACTGAATGACAATATTCATAGCAGCTAACGTTTTTTGAGCGTGTAAAATGTGCCAGGTGCAGGGCCTAGTGCTTTGGCTATATGACCTCATTTAATCTCTCCAACAATAGGATTGGGTATTATGATGATCTCAGTTTTACAGATGGGGAAACTGAGTCACCAGGGAGGTTTGTTTGCTCAAGGTCAGGGAGCTCCTGAGATGGCAGTGCCAAAATGTGAATCTAAACTGTGTTAAAGGTGTGTACCACGTGCAGGGCAGCAGTGAGTATAGTGGGTGGGGGGCTAACCCTGCCTGAGGGTTGGTGAGAGCTCCCCCAGGATGTGGCATTTGAGCTGTAGGAAAAGTACTCCAGGCTAAGAAAATGGGTGCAGGTGATAAAGCCATTCAAGGAGACAAGGATCTTTTTTTTTTTTTCAAAGTCAAGGTTCCAGGCTTAAAAGAGGAGGATCTTTGAGTGCAATGGCATGAAGGTCAGAGGAGCAATTCTCTAATGACTGGAGTGTGAGGTGCTCAGCAAGGGAGGCCTCTAGGTTAGGTAGCGTCTACACAGGCCACAATAGGCTGAAGACTGATAGGGTGGTCTGTTTACTGACGCGGGTGCCTGCTGCTAGCTTCCTCACCTGGCTAAGCCTGAGTGTGGGTGACCAAGGAGGAAGAAGGAGCTGAGGTTCGAGATCCAGGGCGTTTACAATCCAAGGCAGGGCGAGTTCTCATCATCATCATCATCATCACCATCATCATTATTATTCTTTATTCAAAAGAAATTTTGCATGAAAATCTGAAATAAATCCAACAAAAGAGAAGCTGCTCTGCTTGAATTAGGGGTGGGGTGGGGCCCTGAAACCTGCCTGCTAGGTCACTTTATTCCCTCCTTCTTTGACCTCTCCAGCTCCCCAGAACATAGTCTGGTACCCAGTGGCTATCAATGTCACTGTTTCCAATGCTGCCCAGTAGAGGTCCAGTAGCTCTGACCCCAGCTGGATATATCCTCCGGCCCTCTTCTCTCCGGTGTGCAGGCCAAGGGACGCAGCCCAATTTGGTCCCTGTCAGAGAAACTGATCTACTTGCTCTCTACTCTGACCTTTGGGTCTTTTACCAACACCAGCTCTGGAGCAGGGCCAAGGGCCCAGGGCCTCTATCTGACCAATTGGACACTAAGCCATGAAAAACGAACTCCCCTATCAGATCCTGGGGCCTCTCAGGCTTCGGTCTAGGATTGCCCTTCTGACCCAAGCTCCTGACCTCCAGTTTCTAGGGCAAAAGGATGAGCAGGGCTGTGTATACCTCAGGGACGCTTCAATCACCCCAACAGCATATGCTGGAACTAGACTTGGAAGAGAAAGAGAGAGACACCACTCAAAGGCAGGGGGAGAGTGAGTCAAGGGGCAGGTGAACAAGAAGCTGTTTTCTGCAAGGTCAGGGAACAAACTGCCATCAGGCCTGAATTCTCAGGGTCACATATTCATTTCCATTGCCCCAGGCCAGTGTGGACCTGCTCCACATTGTTTCCTGGCACCTGAGGACATTAGTGGTGCAAGCAGTTTCTCTTCATGCAAGCACGTGATTGCTAAGCACCTAATGTATGCTCAGGCACTGTGCTCAGTGTTGAAGACAGAGATATAGTTGGGAGAGGGGAACCAAAAGCAAAAAGACACGTAGACCCAGGACTGTAAGACGGAAATATCAAGAGCCACCTCACAGAACGCTGAGAGAACTGGATGAATATTGCACGTATATTCACCTAGCTCTAAGCCTACTGCCTGGTAGGCTTTCAATAAACAGAGCTGTGAAATAAACAGGAAACTAATAGAAGTATTTGCTATGGGATCACAGAAGAGGGAGCACTTCAATTAGGGTGGAGGATGGAGCTAAGCAAAGGGAAGAGGGAAAGATCTTATCTCTCGGGAGCAGCTGGAGCTGAGTCATACAGAATAAATGGGATCTCCCAAAGCAGAGAAGAGATTTGTTTGTAGAGTGGAAGAAGGATATGGAGAAGAGTCTTCTAGGCACGTGCAAAAGAAGGCAGGGATGTGGGTGTCAGCCGGGTTTCTCTGGTAAACTCCAAGCTCGAAGGCTCTGGCCTACATGACATCAGGATCCCTTCGACAAAGCATTGTATAATGAAGAGTTGCTTTAGACTCAGACAGACCACGGTTCAAATTCTAGTGGTGTGGCCCTGGTGCATTTCTTAACCTTTCTGAGTCTCAATTCCTCAACTCGAAAGGGGAGTTTGCTGTCTACTTTGCTAGACTGTTGTGATGCAAGAGTGAAATGAATCCATGTAGTCACAGGACATGGCCCACGGCACTTTGATCCTGCTTCCTCTGTGAGGAACAGAACCTGAGACTTGGACTTCTGGAAAAGGAGGTATCAGGAGTAGTCGGCTCCAGTCCCCTCTCAGTGCAGAAGTCCCTCTGCAGCAGTGCTTTCCGGTGATTGTCCAGCCTCTGTGCACCATTTCAGCCTTGTGCAAAGGCTGCTGGACCATTACAACCTTAACTTCAGTCGTTTATGGCATCCCACTCTCACTATGTCCTAGGGGAGAGGTAAAAAGGGGAAAAGAGCAATTAGGAATAGTGACCACTGGCCCATGGATGCAGCATCTTAGGAGGGCCTCAGAAGCTGCTGATCCTACTCCTGACTCTTACAGGTGCAGAGGACTGGGACTTGCCCAAGGTCACCTGAGTGAGTTACTGGCAGGTCTTCCGATTTCCGTTGACAGGGCTGTTCTACAGCAGCCTTTGGCTTAGCTGGCTCCAGCCTAGTGACATCACAGGGGAATTGGCCGATCCCTGCAGGCTCTACCCCTGGGATGTAGGGCTTTGTCCTTGGAGAGTCCTCCACTGTGTGTCACTCCTATCATCATTACCAACCTGGAATTCTGCTGGTGTGGGATGCATGAGCCTGAACTGAGTGCTGTGACTGAGGTCTTGTCCCTGCATGGTCAGGGAGGCTGGAGCAGAAGGGGTAGACTGGAACAGGCTGGCGGGACTAAACCCACTGATGGGATTGAGATAGGCTGGCAGTAGCTTTAGAATGATATCACACTGAGGAACCTGAAAGGTGTACAGCTTCAGCTAAGAAGGCAATGCCGGAGGCTGGGCATAGGTAGCGAGGTATTCCCACAGAGCAAAGCCCAGAGACCCCATGGAGTCCTGGCATAATGGAACCACGAGGCATCAACACTGGGGTATCTCTCACACCAGATCCTGAGGGGCAATCACTGGCAAGAGCAAAGCAGAGCCCTAAGCCTCCTGCAGGAGGAACCAGCCACCAGCTGGGTTCCCAGGTGGGCATTGGGCCCTGGGAACCAGCGAGTGGTTAGTTGTGGCCTGGCTGAGGTGTTGCAAGGATCAGGAAGTCCAGCTGTGGGGAGAGGGAGCTACAGATCCTGGGAACCATGCAGACCACAGGCATGCTGAGAAGGAAGTGGGAGGGCCTCCTGGTCCTAGCCCCTGTCTCAGATTGACTCATTCAGTCCAGCAGGGCCCTATCGGGCAGAGATCACAGTTCACAGCAGAATTAGGTGAGAGGTGAGATCCTGGAGTACTGGAGGGCATCCTGGACCAGCTATACTACTTAACTTGCTGGGTAAGCTCAGGTAATTATTTTAGCCTCTCTGAGCCTTGATCTTCCATCTGTAAACTGAGGATCACACCCTGCTATGTCCTCCACACAGGTGCTTTGTGGGTTAAAATAAAAGATATGCAGCTTCACACTGAAGTGAGAAGCTGCTTTCTATCTCATTATGAGCTGTCCATCTGTGAGTCCCCTGGAGCAAGGACCTGGCCTCTGGCTTCCCCTGCGTCTCCCACAGTGTTCAGGACGGGGCTGTGTCCGGCTGTGCAGACCGACTGAGAGGATGGGCCACAGCTGAGGCCAGCCTGCAGGGCCCTGGCAGCCAGCAAGGTTGCTGACGAGGGAACAGCCTGGTGATGGATGACACTGCCAGCCTTTGCCCATCTGGCAGCCTGAGCAATTTGCATAAAAACAAAGACAGCTCCAGTGGCATGAAATATTGATGCCCTGAGACTTTCCAGAGTGGCGTCTCGGTCTCACTCAACGAGGGCCTGGCTCCTGGCCCCGTGGTAATGGCGCCTCCTGCCTGTTGAGTTTGGTTCCAGAGGGCTGCAGGGAGGGAGAGTTGTCCTGGCTGAGAGGGCCACCTGGGAGTCCTTGTCGACGTACATTAGTCTTGGGTTTCAGGTAATACTGACTTTAATCAAACTGGGTTGGAAAAAAACACGTTGGATCAGGTTCTGAACGGCTCAGTTTCTAGTCTGATGAAGGCAGATGGGAGCTCAGTCCTCTCAGCAGGCCCAGACCTCCCTCTCTGATCCTCACAAAGAAACCCACTGACCACATGGCAACCTGTCAAGAGTGACAATATGGGGAGAAGGATCCCATCCCTGAGGAAGCTGTAAGGTGGGGAAGGGTGTGATTATGGGAGTGCATTCTCATCAGCATCCTGAAGGAGCCTTCTAATGGAAAATGCCCACACAGTCCAGCAGCCTTGCAGGGCAAACGCTTGCCCACATCATTTGCAGATCCCTCTTCTAACAACAGAGCAGTGAGCAAGGTTAGAGGCGGCCCCCTTCCTCCCTCCCTTTCTCCCTTCTTTTCTCCCTCTCTCCTTCCCTCCCCTGAGTCCTAGAGTGGAAAGGGGAGGGTGCTTTAGGTACAGGCACATTTTGGGTTTCTGTCCTCAGGGCAGGCACAGGACTCTCTTTCTGTAGTTTGGCTTCTCCCAGGAAGTAGGGGTGGTCACATAAAATCTGAGCTCCCTTCTCAGCTCTGTCACTGCAGGCGTTCCCTTCTGGCCCAGACCCCTCCATCTCCATCTGCCAAAAGAGTGTGAACGTTCAGCTCCAGCCAGATTCCTACTGCCAGAGCAGGCCAGTCCTAATAGGTCTTTCCATGTGAGCTCCTCC
Organism: Cacajao melanocephalus; assembly: GCA_963573385.1. Classification (NCBI taxonomy): domain Eukaryota; kingdom Metazoa; phylum Chordata; class Mammalia; order Primates; family Pitheciidae; genus Cacajao; species Cacajao melanocephalus. The sequence goes on from CAUYLG010019772.1 coordinate 68,664, forward strand.
AGGCTGCTGGCCAAGGCTTAGTCATCTTTGTATCCTCAGCTCCTGGTGCACAGGAGCCACCGGAACAATGTTGGATGAAATTAACAGAATTTTGGAGAGTGGGGTGGGTCAGGGACCCAGGCTGACCAATAGGAGAAAGCAGTAGGAGAAAAGGAATATCCACAGGCCAATGGCAAAGACTGTCAGCTCTTGTTGGAGAGGTTTAGTAGGGGGAGCGGGTCTTCTCCTCTAAATCTGAAAACTCTCTGCAGTGGTTGGTTGATGAGCTTTAGTAATCTTCCTCTCTGGCCAGGGGTTCACCTTTCCATCAGAATTGCATTAGGCCAGCATTTTGGGTCTTTTGATTTTTATTTTCCTCCTATCTAAAAAGAAATACACAGTCATGATAGAAAAATTATAAAAAATAGGAGAGTGTTAAAAAAAAACAACTACAGTGTTCTCAACAAGTTATTTCTTAACATTTTTAAAATAATATGTATATTTTATTGCACTTTAGGTTCTGGGGTACATGTGCAAAACATGTAGGATTGTTGCATAGGTACATACATGGAAATATGGTTTGCTGTCTCCATCCTCCCTGTCACCTATATCTGGCATTTCTCCCTGTTACCCCTCCCCAACCTGCCTACCCCTGCTCTTCCTCCCCTATTCCCTCCCCTCAACAGATGCCAGTGTGTGATGCTCCCTTCCCTGTGTCCATGTGATCTCATTGTTCAACACCCCCCATGAGTGAGAACATGCGGTGTTTGATTTTCTGTTCTTGTGTCAGTTTGCTGAGAATGATGGTTTCCCGATTCATCCACATCCCTACAAAGAACACAAACTCATCCTTTTTTATGGCTGCATAGTATTCCATGGTGTATATGTGCCACATTTTCCTTGTTCAGTCTATCATCGATGGGCATCTGAGTTGGTTCCAGGTCTTTGCTATTGTAAACAGTGCTGCAATGAACATACGTGTGCATGTGTCTTTATAATAGAACAATTTATAATCCTTTGGATATATAGCCAGTGGGATTGCTGGGTCAAATGGATTTCTATTTCTAGGTCCTTGAGGAATTGTCACACTGTCTTTCACAATGGTTGAACTAATTTACACTCCCCACAACAGTGTAAAAGTGTTCCTATTTCTCCACATCCTCTCCTGCATCTGTTGTCTCCAGATTTTTTAATGATCGCCATTCTAACTGGCGTGAGATGGTATCTCAATGTCGTTTTGATTTGCATTTCTCTAATGACCAGTGATGACGAGCATTTTTTCATATGTTTGTTGGCCTCATAAATGTCTTCTTTTGGAAAGTGTCTGTTCATGTCCTTCACCCACTTTTGAATGGGTTTGTTTGGTTTTTTTTCTTGTAAATCTGTTTTAGTTCTTTGTAGATTCTGGATATTAGCCCTTTGTCAGATTGATAGATGGTAAAAAATTTTTTCCCATTCTGTTGGTTGCCAGTTCACTCTAATGATTGTTTCTTTTGCTGTACGGAAGCTCTGGAGTTTAATTAGGTACCATTTGTCTATTTTGGCTTTTGTTGCCAATGTTTTTGGTGTTTTGGTCATGAAGTCCTTGTCTATGCCTATGTCCTGAATGGTTTTGCCTAGGTTTTCTTCTAGGGTTTTTATGGTGTTAGGTCTTCTGTTTAAGTCTTTAATCCATCTGGAGTTAATTTTAGTGTAAGGTGTCAGAAAGGGGTCCAGTTTCTGCTTTCTGCACATGGCTAGCCAGTTTTCCCAACACCATTTATTAAACAGAGAATCCTTTCCCCATTGCTTGTTTTTGTCAGGTTTGTCAAAGATCAGATGGTTGTAGATATGTTGTGTTGCCTCC